>JASDQU010240943.1:395-10525 GCA_032191745.1 Picea mariana
TACCATAATGGAATTGCCAGCACCATATTGGGGACAGTAAGTGTTGCAGCTACCTAGAAAGATTGTACGCTCGGTGGGGGGTAAAAGAAGGGGATTTGAGTAATGGCTTGGGGGACTATCTCCCAAAAAGGGATGTGGCCCTGGGGGAGGGTGAAATCTGTGATAAGTGGTGTGGTGGCACTCTCAGGGAACTCCTGAGGTAGTATTTATTCAACTGGTGAAACTTTGATATGGGGAGGGGACTTAGTGATAGGAATCTTTTCTCCAATGTCTATTCCTTTAGAGGAAACTACACACACTTGTGCCAAAAAAGATGGGTTTAGGAATGATGGCGCTCCCTGATAAGTGCCCAACATGGATGTGTCTTGGAATAATCTAGGGCTAATGTTGACAACTGGAAAATCATTCGAGCTAGCACGAACAAGGGGGAGGATGTTATCGATGTTGGCAGAAGGGTTAGGCTCATAATGTGTAGGCTGGTCAATGGTGACGATCTTCCCATTGTGGGGGAACATCATTGTACGAAACACAGAAGAGGCAACCGCCTTCATAGCATACATGTAGTTGCATCTGAACAATATATTATAATCAAGTTAGGAATAAATAACTTCAATGTCAATGAGGATGGTTTTTCCCCCAAGTTCTATGGGGACATTTTGACAAAGCCCTACGAAATATGTTGGTCGACTGTCGTAAGCTCGAAGGGTGATGGCAGAGGGTACTAGCTCGGGGGAGCCGATTTTCTGCCATACGTGTTTAGACATGATGCATGTGGATGCACCTTCATCGATGCTACACCAATAAACTGTGGTGTTCCAGATCTTAACTAATATCTAGAAGGCTACTTGGGTGGGAAGACGTGGTTCTCCACTATCAGAATCAAATGTGATCAGTTGTGTGTCAACTGGGTCGACTTCCCCCAAGGCAGAAAGCAAGGATTTTCGTTGTGATGGACAGGTTTGGAGGACCTCCAACACAAACATGGCTATAGGAGACTGGGCTAAGTCATCAACCAGACTATAATTATGAGAAGCCCTAGAATTAGGGTTATGCACATTCTGTCGTAAAGGCATACGTGGTATGCGAGGAATGGGTTCTGCATTAGGACGTGGAATCATCAATCGTTGTCCTATAGTAGCTGGCAGTGTTTCTAAGGTGGTTGGGGTAGAGTCGGGAGGCATATCGTATTGACGGTTGTAGGTTTGCAGAAGAATTTCTTCACTGGTGAGGAGGACACTGCGATCAACCAGATTCCCGGGTTGAGTGGCACCCGGGTTTGGGTATTTCCCCAGTTGTGGTGGGGCAGGATTGATCACTTGTTGGGTGTTCATTACACCTTGGTATGGTATGGGGTTTTTCAAAACATCTAGAGGTGGTGGTTGCAAATAATGTTGTGGGGTCTACTGAGGGGTAGATGGTGTCAGAGGGCCCTGTGAGTTCATGGATGCCCTCATTCGTTGGAGATCAGTAATTTGTGGGCAATGATGAGTATAATGTCCATACTCGCCGCATATAGCGCAAGGGGAGTTAGTTAGAAGATTTTTGTTCTTCCCTTTTCATGGTTGATTGTTATTGGTGCCCCCTTGGGGGTCTTGGTATTGGTTGCCCCCGATGGGATGGTTGTGGGGGTCATTCCCTCCTAGTCGTGGATTGTCATTGTTTCAACTTTTTCCTTTCTGCTTATGAGTCAGATTGGTCGTATTCAATTGTTCAAATGTACGAACCTATTGAATGGGAAAGGGTTGAACAAAGTTGATGTTGGCATGTGGTTGTCCCGGTGGAGGATTAACCGGTTGAGGAGGACTAGGAAATGGGAAATATGGATTGTTCTATGGATAGGATCCATATGGCATATAGGAAGTAGAGGTACTTCCACTACTTCTAGAGTTATATCCAGGGGTTGGGGGTGGACCTATACTGGATTGACAGACTGGAAACAGAATGGGTACCAGTTGGGGTGCCCCTAATGACTGAGGGGGAACAACAGGATATGACTGTTGGTAAAGGGGAGGAGGATAATAAGGAGGCCCTCCATATAACGTGGATATTGAGGTGTTCCATACATAGGTGGTTGTTGGAGGTGTGGATTGTGGTGTGTAGTGGTACCAATCAATCCATCTGTTGAGTGAGACATCCTAGGTTTGTCCTGGTCGAATGGCATGGGTCTCGGGGTGTTAAGTAGTACCATATATAAGTATCCTGACTGTGAATAAATGAGTTCGAGCTATTGAGCCTTGTCGATGGCTTATTCTTCAGATTGGGGAAGGTGGCAGCCACATCCTTGGCAAGGAGGGAAACAAGTGATTTGAGAAACCAATTGAGGCATTGTTGCTTGGTGGCTTTAGCTTTACATAGACTATGTCACCGATGCCATTCATGAATGTGGTCAACAATGTGTGTAATAGAGGTTTGTTTAAACTCTGAGAGAAGTTCGAGACCATTGTAATGACGGATTGGTAGTTGAAAGAAGATAAAAAATGTTTTGGCCAAAGATTCAAAGGTCACATGGGACCCAGATTTTTCTTCTACATATCACTTGGTTGATGGGTCAGTGAGTGTGTGTTGAAATAATCTCAAGTGAACGGAGTCATACATGATGTTGTTTGAAAATCACAATAAGTGGAAAGTCATGATATGGTTAGCTGGGTCGTCTCTCGCTTTTCCTTCAAACCTGGGGATGTCTGAAGGGAGTTGGGTAGGCATTGTAGGCCATGTGGGGTCGTGCAATATAGGATCATTGGTGAGTTTATTCAGATCTGGTATGTTGAGGGAAGCCAAGTATGGAATCTGGGGTGGTGGGGGAGGATTAATTCTTGTTATGGTAGGAATGTTTTGTGTACCTAACCCATGAGGAGGGTTAGTTCCAGCCATGGTGTGAGTGGTTTGTGTACTTGACCCATGAGGGGGGTTAGGTGGGGTTTTACTTCCCCCTTGGGAAGAAGTTTTCCCCCTGCTTTTGTGTAAAGGAGAGCGAGTGGGTGGTTTACCTTGGGAAGTGGACCCAAGTAAAGTGGAACCAAACAAAGCGGATCCCAAAATGGTAGCACTCACAGGGGTGTGAGAAGGTGGAGCCGATGAGTTGGCAAGACTAGGAACTCCCCCTAGAATGGGAGGGAGATTTAGCAAGCGTCTGGAACGATGGGGATTTTGTGGGTCCCCTATGATGTTTGACTAGCAGAGTGGATGTATGCAAATGGTGATGAGAGCAATAAATGAACAAAAGTCTTTGTTATGATTTTTGGACCTTCACAATATATCTCACAAGCGCATGTAATCACAAGAGCATCATACATAAATCAATTGATAAACAATCATACATGTGGGTAGTTATATTTTTTCCACGTGGGAGAACAAAGAAAACAAATGCTCGTGTCCTAAAAGACGTAACGTCCTTCCTCTCAAATAGCACTGGACCTTCCAATAGCACTCGATAGTTGGGTTTGAAGCCATCGAAAGAGGAACTAGTGAAGGATGAAGTAATCAGTTATAATGAGGGGTAGAGGGTGAATATCCCAAAAGATTTGGAAATATTTCCCAATAGCCACACAAAATTCGATCAAGGTCCAATTGCAGCCCACAATTGCCACCTGGGTATATGTCCTAAAATTTGGTCACTAGGTACCTTGGTCAAAGTGCAACATTTAGATTTTTGGCCTAAGAAATGGGTCATGGGCTAGATCTCATCCAAGAGGTGGGTGCCTCAAGGGGGGATGCACAGAACAACCGAACCTCGGACTTCGACCCTTCATGGGTATCTCCCTACCTTATGGTGTTAGGAACACTTGACTTGGAGGATTTAAAAGTTCCCTATTTGACAACTTCTATTGTTTGAAGATGTGAGAACCAGATAACGAGGAGTTATTTGGATGCCTATCCCCGAGATCCTACCTAGACTAAAAAAATTATTTTGGCACCTCCTGTGGAGGAAACCTTAGTGATTTTTTTAGAAAAAATTTAGATGTGGTTGTTTGAGAGATTGGGGGTGTGAACCAATCTCATTGAAATTAAGTGGGAGTGGATAATCTCATCAAGAAAAAGGGGTGGGACGTTTCGGAATCCCTTTGGAGGAGACTTACTTCAACCTCCATGATTTTCTATATGAAACTATGTGAGTGAGTAGTGACTTTGTGTGTGAACAAGTGAAAGTGTGCCAAATTTTTAATAAGTTAGGTGTCACCTTGTTGCATGTGGACTTTGTGTGCTCCTTACAAGTCTTGAATACCTAATTTACTAAATGCCATTGGTACAACCTTGCAAAATTTTAAAGTCCCTATAGAACTAGCATGTGGACATATGGGTCCTTACCAATCCTTTAACTCCCTAGTGTGATTTAATCTAAGAAAGATTCAACAACTATCCTAGATTGTGGACATGTGGGCATGTATGGGCCCATTACAAAACCTTTAAACTTCCCTAGTGTTTTAATCTAAGAAATTAAATTCAAAACTATCCTATCTTTGTAGCATGTGGGCATGTATGGTCCCTTACAAATTTAATATGTGTTTGAAAAAAAATAAACTAAGAGGAGTCCCAAGGGGGTTGTTGTCCTCTCCTAAATATTTTGTCTCTAAGGGCAATGAAATTTTCCCCAATCATTTTTCTGATTCTCAAGATCGTTTTATGGCGTGAGAGAAGAGCATACTCAAAGATTGATGTTCAATTTATGGTCCCAATGCAAGTAGTTATATTTGTGATATAGAATGATTCCAACTTATCTTTAATCAAAGCAAGCCATCCATGTGGTAAAATGAAAGCAAAAAGAGGATAAATATGGGTTTTTAACCCCCCTAAGTGCTTTTGTTTTGACTAACCCTTCATGTGGAGAGGGAATCTAAGTGTGGTTCATATTACAATCTTCATAGAATCAAACTCAAGAAGGCTATGGGCTTTCAATAGATCAAAAAAACCCTTACAATGTATTGTTTTCTGGACAGATGTGCGGGTCGCAGAGTAGACAGAGGCGCAATGGGTGCCAATGTGAAAATTAAAAATGACTTTTTGGCGCAGTGTGCAGAATGCGCTAAGAAACACAGTGGGTTTGGCACACGTGATCAGAAGATGCACCTGTGGGTTAAAAAACCCGTGCACTTTCTATTACACAGCTGGGAAGAAAATTTTGGATGAAATTCTCTCAACTCAGCTTCAAATTTGGCTTTTTGCAGGCAGGCATGGGTCGGTTCTAGTTCCTGCAAGTTAAATAAGAAAAAAGGAAGTGCTCAATCAACCCAAATGGGGAGGAAATTGATACATATCCCTAGTGAAGTCGTCAATCTGTTGCGTCCCTTTCGTCACCTAAATGAGCAAAATAAGGATGCTTACAAGTCCAGTTGGGTTAGCTGGACAAGACAGTAATGAATGCAAGAGTTAGAAACATCAAGCATAAGAAATAAACAAAGAACTAAACTAATAAAAATAAAATAAACTAAACTAGAGTGCATAATGGAAATAGAACAAAAAATAAACAACATGCATGCCACTAATGGATAAGTTGTATTAGTGGGAAAACACCAAAGAGAAAGGGGGACTTATGGGTCCCCTCTTCCTCCAAGGGAGGGCTCTTGAACCCCCAAAGATTGATCTCTTCTTACAAGTAGCAAACTAAAAGGAAATGGTGAAGAAATCCAAATCTCATTCACTCAAGAGGTGATGTGAATGGCCAAATGAAATGATGCTTGTATGTTCTTAATGAGGAAAGAGGATACTCCAAGAGAATATAGGCAGCATAATAATACAAATGAATTCCTTGAAAATATAGTGCACCCATGGCCTCTTTTTATAGCAAAGATTTAAGACATTATTCAACCAGTCTTTAGTGTGAACAAGGGGCTCTTTAGGGCACCCTTAGGTCTTTGACCAGCCCCCAACTCAAATTCATCTCGGATTTGGGTGTCAAATCGACTTGGGAGATGAACCAGAAGTGGGTGGAAGGTCGACCAAAATCATAAATGCATTGTTCTAAGGTGTGTGCAACTTTTTTCATCCACAGTCACGCATCGAGTGCATATGATCTTTTCCGACGTTATTCGATTGTCACATGTGCATGCGCTACCTTTGTATCTTTAGCGTGTGTTAATTTTTTAACTAGTTGTATAGTTTTGTGCCCTTTGGAAATGCATTTTCTGGGTCACGAATGAACTAATGGGTGTTTGAAGATGTTGGATTCATGTAACCATTTGCAGACGAAATTCCAGTGATAACACTCATGATGCTTCTCCATCAACTGATGCTTCACTCCTAAACCACAAACATCCTCTAGAACTGTGGTTGAAGGATATATCTGACTCTCTACTGAGATAGATGTAGTGGATCTCTATCTAATCTCCTCAAGGAGATCCTATGATCTGGACTCTGATTCCTAAAGGGTTGTTTGTGTGCCTTCCAAGAATCTTTGTGTGCTCACCAACTCATGAGTGAGTCAGTCCACCTCAATCTCCTTCACCCTCAACTCCCTGTGATACATATCGCCAACCTCCAATAGGTAATCTCTATCCATCAACAATTGTTGGTAGTCAGCCCTCATCACAGTCACTCTCTCTTTGAGTGTATAAAAGTCATCAATGGAAAATCCCCCATCTGAACTATCATGTGTCATCGATTCCCTCCAACAATAGTCTACCACCAATGTGTGTGTATCATCAATGCATCTAGTGGTTGTCATGATCATTTCCTCACTAACTCTCAACTGTCTTTTCAAGTGTCGTGTCTTGTTATCACAATCCTGTTGAGGTGTTACCTCATGCCTCTCACTGTTAATGTCAACAATGGAATCCCCAACAACACACTCCTCAAAATATAAGGCATTGAACTGCCCATTGTCCACTGTGCTACTGAGTCCTCATGTATGCCATTGCACCCCATCACTAACTGCTACCCCCATCTGAATCACATTGTATCCTATATGGGCAGTTGTATCCTCCTGTATGCTCACTCTGTTAATTTCATCTGCACCTAGATCCCATACAAATGTGTCTAGACATGAGATATGGCCATCCTGACCAATAAGGAGTGCATCCTCATCATTGTAGATCGGTCCTGGAAGTGAGTATCCCATCAAACTGTCAGTATCCACAACCTGATCTAAAAATGGAATCTCCAAAAAAGGTGACTCACTCTCCTCATACTGATATGTAGGTGTAAGGTCAAATGTCTCCAATTCATGTCCCTCATGGGTCTACAGATCCATATGTCCCTAGTGTACAATCCTCACACAAGGCTCCTCCACCATATCAAAAATGTTATTGATATCCTCATGTGTCGTGGCTAGCATAGATGTCTGAGAAGATGAAAAATGTGTCTCGCTCATCATAGGAAGTTCATTATCCTCCATACATGACTTCCTGGAAGCCATGTATACACCCCCATGTAGGTCATCCAACCTCCTAATCTTATCATGTCTAAGTGCCAATACATATGAATCCTCACAAGTGTCACCACTATGCTGAAGTGTTGAATCCTCAACACTGCCTAATGGGGAAGATGAAGGACATGCACTATCATCCCATCCATCTAACTGTCTGTCAGATGCGCAAGAGTCATTAGCCTCATCAAATTTCTCTAAATAGGCATCTATGGTTGCATTCTCATGCATCTCCTCATCCTCACTGTCATAGTGAACCTCAACAATGTGCACCTTCCCTTTACCCATGCATCTGTGATCTGGCTCCCAAGGCACTTTGCAACTGTAGCAAATTTCCCTGCTCCTAATGGGTGTAGGCTCAAGTTGTGCTCTACTATTATGCATTTCCAATAACCACTCATATAAGACTTGATTCAATTCTACTCGAAGCTTTACTTGTTTGTCCATTTCTTAGTCCACTGAACAATGTGATACTTGCTCATTTTTCAATCAGAAATTTTCTCCTTAAGGAAGACCCCTCGAGCTAGGAGGAATCTTTGCTCTGATACCACTGTAATGGTCCCAATCCGATCTGATTGAAACATTGGGTTTTTATTGTGTTTTCTAGTTGTGGTATTTTGTTAAACACTTTGTTGATTTTAGTCTCTTGAGTTGTGTTGGGGTTTATAATGATGGCATTTTGTGTGTTTGCAGCCAAAAATTGATAAATATATAGCTATGGAATATACTCAACAAGATGCAAGATCAACAACACAATTAATAACCACAAATACCTTAGATATGCTTTATTAATCATATATAGTTGACCTCATACAATATGGAGAAGATCTGGAATACAAATAAGAGGATAGAGTGTATGGCTAATAATGCCTCCAAGATATAAGATAAAAATGAATATCCAGGCTTCCAAAATCATCCTCAAGCTGTGCATCCAAAATATAGAAGATCCAACTCGTCCCTAGCAGAAATATGGTGTCCTCCTTAGCAAACTACGCCCCTCACTAGTTGTAATAGACTAAGATTTTGTCCTCCTTGAATATGGCCTCCAAATCTCTTGGAAAAACTGGAAAACAGTAGATCAAGACAAATAGATAACTTGTGGATAAATTTTGGGGCCAAACCTCTAGAGAAAACCCTCTCTCTCACGTCCCCCTCAAGGAATAATGTACCCTCCTTTAGCCAATACGTCCTCTTGATGGAATAAATAATTGTGCAAGACAAAACCCCTCAGCAACTGATGTAAAATGAAGCTAGGGAGATGGAAATCACTCCTGAGAAGCCTTTCCCTAAAGATATGACCTCCACAAGGAAAATCGAACTTATCTTCCTCAATTGGTGCACCCCACCTGTTGAAAAACCTCATTGGTGCGCCCCCTTGCCAAAATAATGTCTGAAGTAACTCTGATCTAATTTAGAATGGTGAGGGATCAATATTTCACCTCCTTGTCCAATATTGGATCAGGAAAGGTGGAATCTTTCACCACTGAGCTGATCTCTAGGGTTTTTTCAGTCAAAACCCTCAAAACCCCAAAGTGCATGGGCTCTATAGCAAGAAGATATACATCAAAATGATAAACAACATAATGAGAGAATAGAGGCCCCTATATCTCTTTCATAACCCCTGTTCACCTTTTCTCTCCAAGTGAATTTTACTTTTATTTTTTATTCCTTAATTAAATCACTTAATTAATTAATTAACCATTTTTCCTCTAAAAAGTGATTTATCCATCCTTATGGCTTCTTCGACCACTAAAAGTCACTTCTCATCATCTTATCCTATAGTGCTCTTCCTCTCAATTCTGATGAGCTATTACACTAAGAGGTTTCTCCAAGTAATATGCCCAATATGACCTTCTTAGTGAATTTACTTAAAATATAACCCATAATAACTCAAAATTACGAAAATCGTCGGAATGCAACGAAACCAAATCCAAGTTGTGCGAAATGGATCCTAATGATGAAATATGGTGAACGATGCAAGTCAGGCCCAATAAAATCCCTCAATACCTCTTGAAATCATTGTCACCCATATCTGGCTACTCTAGGAGGCATAACACTCTGTAATGTAATAACGTCCAAAAATGGGGACATTACAACTGCCCTTCAAAATCATTCAAATAAAGGAGAATGGTTGCTTCCAGCGGGCACAAGTTCTTTGGGATCTGCGTAAGAAAGTTTTCGAACCTGGCATCAAATTCCTCCACCATTTCATTTTGTTTCTTCTTAATTTGGTTGAATTGTATCAATATCATTCCACTATCTTTCTTCGTTGCCAATCTCTTTTTGAGAAAATATGTGAAATCTTGATATGATTGCAAGTGATGGACCGGAAAAAGTGTCAAGGTGTTCTTCAATCATAACAACATTGTTCCCAGTGAATTTTGGTAATCATATTTGAGGTCCCTTTGGTATCTTATTGGGGTACCCAGTGATGTTGGTCATATCCAACAACTTGTAAAGGTTGTCAGACCAAAGATGAGCCATTGGAGTAAAAGGAAGGCTCCCCTTAAATAAGGTTTTGACAACAAGTGAATTATGAGGAGGCCCTCATCAATAAACTTGATAAGGTTTGAACCTTCCCTTGGGAAGTGTCCTTTGAAAAGACGGGTCCTTTGGTTGTGGAGTCGCTGGATGAACTTTATGAAAATCTCATCAAAATTCAAGAGGGAACTTCCGTCAAATAGAGTCGTCAAACAAGCTAGAGATAAAGGCTTTGGGTAGACTTGCCAAATGTCATTATGGGGTCGGAAAGGATTCAAAATCCTCCCTAACA
>JASDQU010240943.1:17940-33850 GCA_032191745.1 Picea mariana
ATTAATAGGAGAGGATACTAAAGAATGAGAAGTGAAGATTCATGGTTATTGACCTTTCCTTACCCCATAGCTCTCCCTATTTCTTCACTCTCTCATACTCCAATAGCTTTTGGCCAAGAAGGAAGAAAGCATTATATTGAAAATTGTCGAAAGAAATTTTGAGCCCCATTAAAAATTGATTTTCCCATATAGGTTTCAGGGTAAAAACTTGTCTCAAATATGTGTTTTCATCTGCTATTTGTTGGGTATATTGTTGTGTTGGTTATTGGGCGATTTATTGAGTTATGATTTCATTTTTAATGTTTTGTCATTAGTTAAACTACTCTGTTGAGAATCGGAATAAGTTAAGGACTTGTTAATTTGTTGAGTGGGAGGTTACTATGGACATTGCACTCGTTAATGGAGCAAATCCAATTCTAACAACTATTTTCTTTCCACAGTCAAAGTGATTCTAGATCTTGGAATTGGACGGCCTTCCTTTTGGAGCTATTGCTACTGGATAGGGAGTTTCTAATCTGGTCATTAGCTACTTAGAAGCATTTTCTAACTCCCTACATCCATCTAGTTGTTGGTTGAAAATTTTCTCTCCTCTAAGTCGAATTTGAAGTGTTGGATGAGTGTATCTCCTCTTTGAGCCGCCATCTCTTCACCGATTCGTGTTGTATCCATTCCCTTGGGTTGTGTGTTTAATTTTATACTTACTTGAGCATTTCACCTTCACCACAAGCAGTTTGTGTTTGTGCCTCTGACTATAATTTCATTAGTGGAATTTACATTCTCTGGGTCGTTTTTAAATGTGCTTGGGTTGTTCAAATGTCATTAGGTGTTTTTAATTGTTGTTAGGCATTTTTAGATGTGCCTAGGCATTTTTTTAATGTTGTTGGGCGTTTTTTAGATTTGCCTGGACATTTTGATACATTGTTGAGCATTTAAATTATGTGTTGTGTGAAATTTTGCATTGGTGAGTCGAATAGTAATGTGAGGGATTTTCCTCACCCATAGGCTGTACAGACTGATCTTGGGCAATAAAAATAGTTGATGGGTGTTTTATTTTATTGTTGGACGCTTGCATCAGTTGTTGGGAATTTCAATTAATTGTTGAGTTTGTATTTTTAGTTGCATGAGTCAATTTGCTCAAGGTTGAAACTAATTGCACTCACCCATGCAGTCGTACGAACCTCACACAATGTGTTGGATGCCTCAAATATTCAGCGGGTTAACTTTTGCATAACCAAGTTTACTCCCTTCAATTATGGTCGATTCAACCTAATTGCTATTGTTGCATAGCTTCAAAAGTGGCATGCGAATGATGAGATAATCACAAGCATTGAGTGATGAATGGGTCGATTTCTTGGAAGAGAACGTGGTTCTAAGACAGTTGGGGCTTGAGAAGAGATCCATATTCTCCTAGTTACAACAAGTGAACAATTTTCTTGTCATCACTATGATTAATCTACATGTTGCGAATGTGATAGTAGGTGGCCATAATATCCATTATAATCTACATGGTTACATTTAAATAGAAAGCAACATGAGGAAACAAATGCTATAATTACCAAGAAGAAATGAATGTTATAACTACCAGTCATTATTAGAACATAGTGGAGACACCATTATTAGATTTACTATCAATGGTCCAAACAATGATTTTGGATTGGGAACCTTAGCAAAAGAATCAACCTTGAAGCCACCAAACATTATGTGTCTGTTGAGGAATATAGCAGAGAGAGGTTTACAGTTGGTTTCTTGCCTACATGTTATACCCAAGAACAACCTTACAACCAGAAGAAGAACAAAGATCTGTGTACAGGGTAGAGACATAGGCCTAGTAGCCTTGTTGAATACAAAACATTCTAGACGGAGCCTCAGATAGAGACCAGAAATCAAATTCTGCAAAGGATCCATGTTGGTAAAGTGAGTGGRCTATRAGTCCCTYGTTTACGGATCAGTAACTATCCCATTGCTACAATTGATTGGGCTAGATAGACCATAGGGATTCCCCCCTAGGATAGGGTAGCTTAGTTTTTATAGCCTAAAGTTTGGGGCAAGGTTGCCAAGGTGATAGTGGGTAGCTTGTCTTTAGTGCCTCTAGACTCTCCCACTAAGGTTGGGACTTTTCCTTCTAGGGTAGAGTTTGGGAGGTAACAATTCCAACTTAGTATTTTTCTCATCAAGAATATGAATATAAACATGAAAACTGAAAACAAAAAGGTGTGCTACTTGAGGCCTCTCACCTATGAATGCCTCATCTCATGTCTTGTCCTTCAAAACTCTGTGAGGACATTTGTTCAGAATATAGACAGCTGTAAGACATACTTTTTCCCAAAAACATATGGGCAGATCTAGATCATGGATCATAGATTTGGCTATCTCTATGATGGGCCTATTCTTTGTCTTTGCAATKCCATTTTGTTGAGGGTTGTAAGRAAATGTTAGCTCCTTCTTAATTAATGCTTCCCTGCAAAAAGTGGCAAACTCCTTGGAGGTATACTYCCTTCCATTKTCAACCCTTAATCTTCTTGTCCAATTTTCTAGAAAAGCCTTAAACTCTTCAAACTTCTGAAAGACCTCGTCCTTGTTCTTCATGAAGTAAATCTAAGACTTCCAAGAGGGATAATTAATAAATGTTACTTAACAAGGAATATGAGGACATGGTTCCACATACATCTAAGTGGATTAGTTCAAGAATCTATATTGACATATAATCGTTGTTAGGAAAAGCAACCTTTGCATGCTTTCCAAGTGCATAGTGCTTGCACACTTCTTTCTTCTCAACCTTGAAGTCTAGCAATCCTTGCACCGTCTCCTTCAAGATCGGAAATGCTCCAAGTGAAAGTGACCTAGTCTCTTGTGCCAAAGCTCACACAAATTGTCACTATCATGCACTAGGGATCTCATAAGATACCCTTGTAACTTGTACAAACCGCCCTCTTGAATACCTTTAGCCAACACTTGACCAAGAAGATATAGACATATCTTTTGGATGAGGAATTGTTGATCATCAAACTTAGCCATATATCCTAGATCTATCATCATTTAAATTAAAAGGAGACTTTTAGTTAATCTTGGTACATACAAAACACCAGTTAGCTCAAGGATGTCACCTAATGGCATATATAATGATATGGATTCTACTCCTACTACTAGATACGTGGCATCATCACCAAGTTCCACTTGCATGCTTGCCCCTTGCTCCTAAATTTCGTTGAAGGCCCTCTTGTTAGAGGTCATATGTTTAGAGGCTTCATTGTCCACCTACCAACTGACACTGGTAATGGTGTTAGATGATAGGCACAAGACCATGGAGAAGTGTGTCTCCGGCTTGGATGAAATCTCATCCACTCCAGTTGATGCGTATGCACTCCATGCAAATTCTTTTGTTGTTGTTGCATGCCCTTCCCCTTAATCTCGTGACACTTTGAAGCATAGTGCCCAAACTTATGACACTTGAAACACTTGATGTGGCTCAAGTCCTTTCCTTGGTTAGAGAAATTTGAATCCTCTTTCCTCCCTTTCTAACTCTTCCTAGGTCCTTTCTTGTTTCCCTTTTTCATCTTGTTGATGAGGGAGAGATTTTGATCCTCCTCCTCTATATCTATAATACTCTCCAGTCTCATCTCCTCTTGGATGAATTCCTCCCATAATGTCTCAAAAGGAGGAATCTTTTCTCGAGCATAGAACCCATGGACAAAAAGGTTGCCAAGAGGAAGAGAAAAAAATTAATGCAATGGGTACTATCTCTTCACCCTTGACCTCCTCTGTAATTTCTACACCTTCGCAGGTCCTTTGTTGTATCCCTTCTTCATCTTGTTGATGAGGTCAAGATTCTAATCCTCCTCTTCTATATCTATAACACTCTCCAATCTCATCTCATTTTGGATTAAGTCCCCCCATAGTGTCTCAAAAGTAGAAATATTTTCTCGAGCACATACTCCATGGACAAAAGGTTGTCAAGAGGAAGAGAAAAAATTTAATGCAATGGGTACTAGCTCTTCACCCTTGACCTCCTCTATAATGGTTGCACACTCATCATGGAGTTTAGTAATCTTCATCAAGTAGGAAGCTATGATGTATGTCTCACTCGTCCACGTGGCTCTAAGCTTATTCCACAACATCATCTTCCAATTAATGTTCTCACTATGATATAGAGTGACTAGAGCTTCAATGACGTTGTTTCACATGGTCTTCCCAATGATGTGAGGGATCAAATAATCCTTCACAAAGTCAATAATGACTCGTTTGGTCTTAGCCACCTTCTTCTTATGATTTGCCAACAACGCAATATTGGTAAGGTCTACAACTAGCTTCTCAATTAAGTATAACAGATGATGCTCCCTCAACAACACCTATCAAAATACCTGTTAGGGAAGTACTCTAACCTACAAAGACATGTTGCTATAAATTAAATGAAAAACTGATTTTTCTAAACACCCGAAATAACATCCATAATTTTATTAAATTTGAAAAACAAAGAAAGAAAAACTACCTCTCCAACCTTGAAGAGGTACACTGTGCTTCTTTTTCTAGGCTAGGAAAGAAGAGGGATCAATGAATGTAGATGCATGCATGACAATGCCTTGAATGATAGAGGAAAAGCCTAACCCCTAGTGTGCCTATCTACATGGAAAACCAAGATAAAATAGAAGAGAGCCCTCCTAGGGATCTGCACCCCTCTTTCAGCTAGAATATCCTCATGCAAAAGAACCCACGTCTATCTTAGGAGAGCGAAGGGATTGTGGTCTCCTAGCCTCTTTGCTTATTTTTTACGTACATTTGGAGAGTTTAGATTGGATGTATGTTTTCCTTGAGATCAATTCTAGGGAGGCATACTTCTTGTTGTGGTACTTGACACATGTGACGTATTTGGCATCTTCTACAAGGGCACACTTGTTGAGGATGATGGGTGCTTGGCACATGGAGTAACCAACCACCTTGGAGGAGGACATTAGGCACTTAGAGGTTGGGTTCTTGGTCATAGGAACATTTAACAAACTCACACACAATTTGAGAAGGAACACTTGAGTTAGGAGGCATTTATTGGAGGGCATGCCATCTTGGAGGAGAAGCACTTTACATGTGGAGACCTGGCTTGGAGGGCATACCATCTTGGAGGTTGTACAAACCCTAACATGACAAGTGGACACTTTGCTTTGAGGAGTGCCCCATTTGGGGCTTTGTTTGTTGACTTAGCCTAGAGTTGTTTGTCACACTTAGTCCATGTTTTATTGTTGACCTCCCTCACCTTAGTCTATATAAATGGAGGACAGTGTCTTTGTTATCAACAACTATTTTGTATCTTAGAAATTGATAGCTAGTGTGATGTTAGCTAATTGGAGAATCTTGGGAGATCATGCATTATTCTTGTAAATAGGATTAGTACTTATGTGATGCTAGCTCCAAGGTTCCATGGCTTGTGAAATGCAAGTGTTGAGTATTATAGTTTGTAGGATGCAAGTGTGTGAATCTCCTTGATATCTTGTGTGATGCAAGTGGGAGATTTTGGGGTTTGATAGTTGGTGTGATGTTGGCTTGTTTGAATGCTCCAGGGATTGGCTTGTAGAGCTTGATGGGATGAATTGCTTGGCCTTTGTATTGTTAGTTAAGGTTTGCAATGATTGTGGATGCCCTAGCTAGGGTTTGACATGCATTGACGAGTCCTTACTTTGGATGAGCGAAAAGGACTTGTTGTACCAGCCCGGGATGAGTTGAGGTATTGTACTTTATCTTCATTACTGCAATAATATGAAGTGTGCCATTGTCCTAAATTTGTGATTGTAGATCTTATTTTTCTCATGTATTGAGCAAGTTTCATGGTTGTATTAGTATGTTGGATTATTAGGACAGTAGGGTTGAATACTATGTTGTTTTAGCTTACTTAAAAAAACTTTTATATCTGATTTATTATTGTTATAATTCCACTATAATTGAAGTAATTTTTAGAACTATATTGTGAAATAGATATTTCCCCAAGCACTACTAAAATGATATATGCTTGAAGTCTTTGTAGAGTTTACTTTTTTGAGTTTGCCTGGAAGTATTGTTGGGTAGATTTGATGCTTTTTGCAAGGTTGTTGAAGAAATTGGTTTTAGCACTAAGGTTGAAAACTCTATAAAGTAGATTTGGTGTTTCAATGCTAAGGATAAAAATTTCAGGCAAGACTCTTGGTCTATGAGAGTATAGATCTATGCTAGTGTATAGAACACCACTATACAAGTTGGGATGCCTTGGGCATAGGATTCGGACGTGAAAACCCAAGGGATTGAACATCCCTTAGTCATTATAGTTACCTTCAAGCACACTTGGATGCACTGTCGAGTGCACCAAGTGCACTTGTTGAATGCAAACAATCGGAAAACAAGGCACGAAAGAAGCAAAGTTGATGGATGGAACTTGGTTCCACCTTAAAGTGAAGGGGATTGCAAGTGCAAGGCAAGTCTCGTATAAAAGGAGGTCATCTCAAAAGTGTTAAGGCATAGAAGAGATTGGTTGTTCACTCTAGTGTAAAGTGTTAGAATAATAGGTGTACTCGTTTCACCGTAGACAATATAGCAATATTGTCACCCAACCATAGGCATAGAGGCCACCCCTTAGCATATTAACCTTGATAGATAGAATAATTTCGGAAGCAAACCCTAGAATCAATAGCCAACCAAGGTAGCATACCTCTCTCCAAAGCTAGCGTACCAAGTAGAAAGTCCAAACCATAACCAGGCAGAAAGTTCAACCATAACCAAAGACCAAGTCACCATTGCAGCACCTACAACTCTCCTCCAGCTATGCACACCACTTGTCTTTATGCAATTGTGAGAGTGAGTGTGTCAAATGAGATCTAGTGCCCTCTTATTTATAGTTCTCCAAGTGACCTAACTAGGCCGACTTCTACTTCTGGAGGATAATAATTTAATATAAATTATTATCTTGAGTTGATTTGTCTTCTAAGGTTATTTCTTAATCTTCTAGGGTTTCTCTTGCTTCCCAGAATATTCTAGACTCGCCAAAGGTTACACTTAGAGGTTAATACCTCCCGCAGCTACCGTAATATCAACATTCCATCCTAGCTAGGGAGGTATTAACAACAATGGTCTTGAACATAGACAGACCATTCACCCGATAGATTCATCATATCCACACAAGCTATCTCATGATCAAATTACGAGCACCATCATCACTATCCAACTAGATAGTCTCTATAGTAGTCAGAACAATTCCATCCAATAGAACACAACTGTTTCTATTCATAGTAGTATACAACTACTATCCAGTGGTACACAATCACTCCTAGTAGTACACGATTATTAACCAGTGACACATAGTCACTACTAGTGGATCACATCCACCAGAGTAGCATACAATTATTGTCTAGAGACATATAGTCTCTGCAACAATCATATCATCTTATATCAACAATGTCATGATACGAACTGAATCATCTGGGCCACTCTTCCACTCACATATGTGAGATCTGGAAGAGCATATTCCCTCGGAAAGTTAAACAGTATCCATGGGTTGTCTCGACTATTCTTCTCAAGCATAGAAGAATAATTGTCCTTGATTTATGAACCTGGACCATTCAACTTAACTGGGCCATTATTTTGTCACGATTCACAATGAAACCTGGAAAGAATGAGTCTACCCTAGGGAATGATTGTCCCTGATTATTGAACCTGGACCATTCAACCTAACTAGGCCATTCTTTCGGCACGATTCACAGTGCAACCTAGAGAGAATGAGTATGCCCTAGGGAATGATTGTCCTCGATTGTTGAACCTAGATCATTCAACCTAAATGGGTCATTCTTATAACACGATTCACAGTGAAACCTGGAGAGAATGAGTCTTCCCTAGGGAATGATTGTCCCTAATTGTTGAACCTGGACCATTCAACCTAACTGGGCCATTCTTCCGGCACGATTTACAGTGAAAATTGGAGAGAATGAGTATTCCCTAGGGAATGACTGTCCGGACCATTTCCTATGGAAATGATTGTCTTGCACCAACCTCCTACATCATACCATTCTTCAAATCTACTCACAACTATGAACTTCGAAAGAATGATTGCCCGGAGAGGTGGACCATTCTGCTTGAACACTTCTCAGAGTGACTGCCAAGGAGAATGACATCATTGTCTATGGTACATCAACAATCCGTTGGACCATGACTATCCATTTTGGACCATTTTCCAAACTGGAAAATGACTGTCCATCAAAAATCTTAGACCACTTTCCGAACTCGAAAGTGACTGCCCAACCTGGACCATTTTCCAAACTGGAAAAATGATTGTTTGTATATTAATAGAATATCAGTGCTCCCTCCCAAACTATGGAATAATCACTTCCCTTTCCAATAAGGAATTCATCTCCATGAGTCCCATCTTGTCCCTTAAGTACGCAAACTTTTCATCTTGGACAGAGGCTTGACCAAAATATTTGTTATTTGTTCATTAGTGGAGATATATTGGAGAACTACTTCTCCCTTCTGGACTTTATCACGCAAAAAATAATGCTTGATCTCAATGTGCTTTGACCTGTCATGGAACATCGGGTTCTCTGAGAGCTTTACACAGCTCTGGTTATCACAATATATCGCGTTTGAATCCAACACCTAATCAAACAGTCCAGAAACGGCTTAAAGAGCCACATTGCTTTCGTACAAGCATCACAAGCTGCAATATATTATGCTTCTGTAGTGTTGAGTGCAACAGACTTATGTTTTCTACTAGCCCATGATATTGTAGCAAAGCTCAAACTGAAACATATCCAAGAAGTACTTCTTCTATTGTTTGCACTCCATGCCCAATCTGAATCGATAAATCCATGCAGTTGTATATCATAACTCAAACGTCCCACGAAGATATTTCAAGGCATGTTTTGCAATTATTCAATTCTCATGGCTAGGTTCCACTTGGAACTAGCTCAGAATGTTTACAACAAAGCAAATGTTTGCCCTAGTATTCATCGAATACATCGAGAAGCCAATCAATTTTCGGTACAGGGACGGGTCTACTAGATCAGAGTCTCTCAACTTCTTCAGATTTGTCATCATGGGAGTTTGCCATGGATTTGCAATCCATCATCCCAGACTTCTGAAGAACCATTTTGATACACTTCACTTCCTCTGTCATAGGAAGTTTTCACAACGCTTCTATTGTACATGAGAGGCTCTGCACCGGGTTGCTTGAATCCATACAAGGTCTTCTTCTATCTACATACATGGGTTTCTTTCTGGTATACCTCAAAACCTTGAGGTTGTTCTACATTTTATTCTTCTTCAATTACTCTATTGAGAAGAACAATATTTACATCCATCCGATGTAAACTCCAACCCATAGATATTGCAAGAGATATAATGGCTCAGCAAGAGGTATATCCGGTTACTGGAACAAGCTATCATCAAATTCTTCTCCTTCCTTCTGGGAGAACCCTCTAGTTATGAATCTCGCCTTCCATCTATCAATGCTTCCATTCACAAGTCTTTTTCACAATTTCTCACATACATTGTTCTTCATCACATCTTCCTTTCATTCCTTTTGTTTGACTGCTTCTAGTGGGTTCAAAGCATGTTGGTAGTCTTATGATTCTCGGTATAATAATTGGTTCAATTGGTTGTTCTAAATTTTCTTTCTTTCTTGGAATCTTCATGTTCTTCCTCATCTTAAATGTTGGATTCCATGGAATATTCTATAGATTCTATTCCCTTCCTTTCTGAAGGTTCCAACTTCTTCTTTTTGTCATAGGAACATAAATGTAGATGGACAACCAAGAATATTCAAGGCTTCTTTTTGAAGAAGACTTCTTCTAAAGTCAAATTGAATATGTGTTGTTTATCATCGTTGCTACTTCTAATGAAGAACATGGACAGATACTTCATAGTCTTCACGGGCTCTTTAATGGATCACATCATTAAGGATTAGCTCCCTCCTAATCCCATCTTCATGCTTGAATGAGCAATATGCATGCTCTTCTTTTGGAATTCTGCAATCAGATCCCTCCATTTGAGAGAGTCCATGCTTCCGTCTGCATCCTTCTTGCTTTTTGTAAAGTGTCACAAGTCTATTCTAGTTTCCTCTTGATTATTGACTTCTTTCTAGTCTGACTCCTTCTGGGTCTCTTCAAGTTTGGTTCTGATTGCGGCCCATGTGGCAGTTGTTACTTATATACAATTTTAATAGCTTCCACGGGGATTGTCACCAAAGGTAGTCAACGTACTTCATCCTTTTCAAATACATTACTAGTAGTCATTGTAATGGAAATCTTTATCTTGTTCTTCTCACATAGGTATTGTTTCATTGGCACTGACTATCTTATCTTCTAAGAAATAGATACACATGATATGTATGTAAACATGGTATGAGAAAGGACTATGCTACAGAAGAATATTGTTAACATGACTAGTAGAAGATGTCTGCTTCATCCTGCTTAACTTTCTTTGAGGGTTCCTTTTATTTGGCAATTGTTGCTTCGTGTGTTTCCTTCCTTTTCTTTAACTCGGGACATTGGTTCCTATAGTGACCATATTTTCGACAATTGAAGCATTGTATTTTTGACATATAATTTTCTTGATTTGGTTTCTTCCTTGAACCAAACTTCTTCTTATTCTTGAATTTCTTGAATTTTGTTGTGTAGGCTTGATCATCATCTTTCTTTTGGGATTTCTCTTTTGTACTAATCCTTGATTCTTCTTGTGCACATCAATTCCAAAGTTCTTCAAATGTAGGATACTTTGTTCGTGTGTTCATGCTTGTGGAAAATTCATCCCATGTCTTGGGAAAGCCATTAAGTACTATATTTACTAGTTCCTTTTCTGAAATGATTTCCTCAATAGCTTGTAGTTGATCTCTTAACTGAGAGATTCTTACAAAGTATATTGTTATGTTGTCATCATCATTCCTGAATTTCTTGAACTTTGTTGTGTAGGCTTGATCATCATCTTTCTTTTGGGATTTATCGTTTGTGTTAATCCTTGATTCTTCTTGTGCACAACAATTCCAAAGTTCTTCAAATGTAGGATACTTCGTTCTTGTGTTCATGCTTGTGGAAAATGCATCCCATGTCTTGGGAAATCCATTAAGTGTTATATTTACTAGTTCATTTTCAGAAATGGTTTCCTCAATAGCTTGTAGTTGATCTCTTAACTGAGATATTCTTACAAAGTATGATGTTATGTTGTCATCATCATTCATTTTCATGTCACAGAGCTCATTCTTCAGACTCATCACTTGTCCAATATTTATGACTAAGAAGAGGTTAGTTGGGGTATCGTACATCTTCTTAGATGAGTCAAGATGAGAAATGTACGGTATCAAATGGTCTTTTACAGAGTCCATTATGATGCTCATAGCATTGTTGTCATTGTCCTTGAACTTCTCCATAATTGCAACGTTCTGAGGTTCCTTCTCTTTTCCCGCTTCAAGCTGTGGTTCTGTGATCTTTCCTTTCACGATATCCAACACTTTATTCTTCGCAAGGATGAGTTCAATCCTTGTATACCATGCTCTGAAGTTAAAATCCCCTACTAACTTGTTTTTTGACTTCATAGAGTAGGTCATGACTGCTTTGACTTGGTCAACTTTTGACTTTGACTTGGTCAACTTTTGACTTTGACTTGGTCAACCTTTAACTTTGACCAAAAACTCAAACTTGATGCCTTGGCTTGCTGAGAGTACCAGGAGGTACGCTAGGCTAGGGCGCACTAGGTTATCCAAGAATTAGGTGAAGCGCTTCACTTAAGGTGCCTCAACACAAGGGTTAGGGTTTTGTTGTTGCAACAAAACTATGACTACAACTACAACTGAGCAAATCCTCCCAATCTACCTCCCAATGGTTAGCCTGTCCAAAGATAGTTTAGGCCCATAACCTATAAGAATAATAGGTGTGCTCATTTCACCGTAGACAATATAGCAATATTGTCACCCAACCATAGGCATAGAGGCCACCCCCAAGCACCTTAACCTTGACAAACAGAATAATTTGGAAGCAAACCCTAGAACCAATAGCCAACCAAGGTAGCATACCTCTCTCCAAAGCTAGTGTACCAAGCAGAAATTCCAAACCATAACCAGGAAGAAATTCCAACCATAACCAAAGACCAAGTCACCATTGCAGCGATTGTAGCTCTCCTCCAGTCATGTGCACCACTTGTCCTTATGCAGTTGTGAGAGTGAGTGTGTCAAATGAGCTCTAGCGCCTTCTTATTTATAGTCCTCCAAGTGACCTAACTGGGACAACTTCTACTTCTGGAGGATAATAATTTAATATAAATTATTATCTTGAACCGACTTGTCTTCTAAGGTTATTTCATAATCTTCTAGGGTTTCTCTTACTTCCCGGAATATTATAGACTCGTCAAAGGTTACAAGTAGAGGTTAATACCTCCCGCAGTTACCATAATATCAACATAAAGGAGCTCTAGGATTTGTGCTAAGTTCAGGGTTTGCATAGTAGGGCGAATTGCACTGACCAAGTGAGAAAGAAAAGAACACAAGACTAGTGGGAGGCAAGCTTGCAATTGAGTCAGGGGTTGGATTGATAGTTCTTGTAGGAAATTGTGCCTTGTGTAATTGTAGTATGTAAATGAGTCGCATGTAGTTGACCATGATACTATGTTGTACATTGTAACATTCTTCATATAAATAAAGTTAAGGCATCTACCTTAGGTGCCACCTATACTTGTGTATTGTGGTTGTTTTACTTGGATGAATGTTATATTCCTTGTTTTTCTTTGTGTTGGCTAAGTATTCAAAAGTTGGCTAAGTATTCTTGGGTTGTTTTAAGGTTACGGTTGAATGTGTGCCTATTGTTGGGTGAACTTGGTTGTTTTTGACTTAGTTGTGCATCTAACATACTATAGCTTAAGGAAAAGTTATAGGAAAACCTTAAGAAAAGAGGCATGGTCTAATTGTAGTAAACACAGGTTAGTCAAGCCACTATGGTTGAGGCAAGGCAGTGTCGCATGATCAGAGATGACGAAAAGAAAATTTCCAGGCAAGACTCATAAGTCCACAACAACCAAACTACGCCTCTTCACCTGAGGTCTGCCCATAACTTCAACTTAAGCTATAGTATGTTAGATGCACCGCTAAGTCCAACACAACCAAGTTCACCCAACAATAAGCACATGTCCAAGAGCAACCTTAAAACATCCCAACAATACTTCTACTTATCCAATATTCCAATTCTTAGCCAACACAAAGCAAAGCAAAAAACATAGCATTCATCCAAGTAAAGCAACCACAATACACAAGTATAAGCAGCACCCAAGGCAGATGCTTTAACTTTATTTATATGAAGAATGTTACAATGTACAACAAGGAGGGCAACCAACTACATGTGGCTCATTTACAAGCTATAATTATAGAAGGCACAACTACCTACAAGAACTATCAATCCAACTCCTGAAGAAACTGCAGGCCTACCTCCCACAAGTCTTGTCTACTTCGTCTCACTTAGCCAGCACAATTCGCCCTTATGTGCCAACCTTGAACTTAGCAAAAACTACAGAGCTCCTTTACACTAGAATGAATAACCAATCTCTTATATGCCTTAGAACTTTTTTGGCATCCTCATTTTATATGAGACTTGCCTTGCACTTGCAAGCCCCTTCACTCTAAGATGGACCCAAATGTCATCTATCAACTTTGCTTTATTTGGTGCCTTGTCCATCGACCATCCACATCCAACAAGTGTGCCCAACATGTGCACCCAACTACGCCCCACTGCAGTGAAAAGTAACTCCAATGTCTAAGGGACATTCAACCCCTTGGATCTGCATGTTTGGCTTATGGGCCTAAGGCGTCCCAACTTGTATAAAGACGTTCTATAGACTAGCATAGATCCATACTCTCTTAGCCAATAGGATTAGCTCAACTAGTAGTCATCGATGTTGTTGGGCATTCGATTAATTTTGTGCCAACAAGTGCTCAGTTTGAATCCCCCTAGGTTAGATGCGCAAGTCTATGTTGATAGATTTACTAAAGATGTTTATCCACAAATGTGGAGAAGCGTCCCTTGAAGTCCCTACAAATTTTTCATTTGAAAAAAAAAAATCATACTTTTGATTTTGTTATATACACTAGCATAATTTAATCTTAACCTCAAATCCTATAAAAGTAACTTTGCTCTCTCCATACAATTATGAAGCTCTCGAAATATTAAAAAATAGTATAACTTGTCAAAAATTATAATGTGAAACAAAAATTGAAAAAGGCAACTTAATTTTCACATATAAAAAAATATCCTCTTTGCATCAAAACATTCACTTTCTAATGTACATACAAAGTAACTTGCACTATTCTCAAGTGAAGAGAGAAATTACAAGCGCTTTGAAACACTCTTTGTGAAAACTCTTATTTTATGTATTTGAAGGTTGTTGACTGTCAGAATTTAAAGTAGACTTGGGGGAAAATATGTCAAAACATGAAAATTCATTATTTTTCTAATTTTTAATCCTAAAACGAGGCAACCACATGTCACATTTAGGTTTGATGATGTCAGCTAAAATGAGTTATATTTAATCTTCAACGAGTAATTCACAAAATCATTGTGCCACTAGATCAAATTCAAACATTCAAGCTGCTTAATCTCATATTATTTCAAGCTGCTTAATCTCATATTATTATTAATATAGATTATAAAATATAATATTTAATGTAAAGGGTTAGTTTAATCTGTTGTCATTAATGTTGTTGGGTATTTGGTTAATTATGTACCAGCGATGTCTAGTTTAAATTTTTTTGGACTAAGTGCACTCATCTACACCAAACATTTTATTAGGGATGCTATCCACGAATGTGGAGAAGAATCCATTGGGTGAGACCCACTAGTCTATACCAACAAGCTTATTAGGACTACCATCGATAAATGTGGGGAATGCTAGTGAAATTTCTGGATCAAAACTGTGTGTGGAGTTTTGAAATGTCCAACTTTTCTAGTAAACATTCCATCCATCATCAGGGACATGAAAATATGATAAGTAGAAAAAGAATATTGAGAGATATAAATATGAAATGATAGAGATTATCTTTAATAAGTTGAAAATAGCCCTTCCTATTAGGTCAATTATAATGAAAAAATATTAAAAATAGAAAAATGAAAAGTCCTATTGAACAAATTGAAACTCAATAATTAAATTAGAATGGTAATATATTGGGTGAAAGGATAAGAATAATTAAAGAAAAAGTTCAAAAATATAGGGATGAAATATAAAATAATTGGGTAAAAGATAAAGGAGAGTGTGGAGAGAATCAAAAGCCCTTAACAGTAATGGAAGACATCAAGCCTAATCCCTCGATTCCAGGTGCACAGGCAGTATAGGGTTTGGGCGCAGTGAAAGAAATAATGATTAAGGTAAGATAGAATTAGGTTTGGAAAAGGGAAAAAAAGAAAGATTGATTAAGATAAGATAGAGTTAGGTTTGGAAAAGGGGAAAAAAGAAAGATTGAAGGAGATTAGTGATAAAGTAGTTATGGAAAATTTATACTAGAAAGGAAGAAAAGAGTTAAAAGAGGTGTGGAAAATGGGAGAGAAAGTTAAAAATATAATCATTAAAGAAGATTAAACAAGTGATAGTAATAACAATGAAAAAGAAGAAAAGAGTTAAAAGAGTTGTGGAAAATGAGAGAGAAAGTTAAAAAAATATAACCATTAATGACGATTAAACAAGTAATAGTAATAACAATGAGGTAGTGTTAGGATGGGGAAAGGAGACAAAAACGAATAATAGTAATAACAATGAGGTAGAGTTAGGATAGGAAAGAAGACAAAAGTAAAACGAGTGATAATAATAACAATGAGGTAGTGTTAGGATGGGGAAAGGAGACAAAAATAAGAATTGATTAATAATCAAGAAATTCAAAAAAGTGAAAAAGACATGATATTAAAGCATAGAACAAGTAAATCAGCAGTATGATACATAG
>JASDQU010240943.1:179763-192171 GCA_032191745.1 Picea mariana
ATGATAACATAAAATTCTTGATCATAAATAGAGTATTTCTTCCTTGCTTCATTCAATTTCTCACTGAAAAATGTTATCGATCTACCTTCTTGGCTCAAAACTGCTCCAATCGTTGTCCCACTTGCATCACGGTCTACTTGAAATACCTTATTGAAATCTAGAAGTACCAACACTAGTTGTTATGTTACCTTTTTCTTCAAGTCTTCAAATGACTTTGTTGATCCTACTGTCCACTGAAATGTGTCTTTCTTCATGCATTCAGTAAGAGGCGCACAATCTAAAATAGTCTTTACCTTCTCGGAATCCATCTTTAAACCTTATTTGAAAACCACAAAACCCAACTATACAAGATCCTTTTGTAAAAACGTACACTTCTTTAGATTTATGAGCAATGCCTCCTTTTTCAATCATTGTAACACTTTATTCACATGCTCTAAATGTTCCTCTTTGCTCATATTGAAAATCGGTATGGCATCTAAGTATATAACAACAAATTTTCCCAAAACTGATTTCAAAACTTCATTAATCAACCTCATGAACGTACTAGATGCATTAGTTAACACAAATAGCATAACTAACCATTCAAACAACCCATGTCTTGTCTTGAACGTTGTCTTCCATTCATCTCTTTCTCTTATCTAAATTTGGTGATAACCACTCTTCAAATCAATCTTCGTGAAGTATTCAACACCACTCAAACAGTCCATACAATCATCCATTCTCGGTAAAGGAAACATGTACTTGATGGTAATCTTATTAATATTTCGTGAATCTGTACACATCTGCCACTCACCATTTTGTTTTAGATTTCAAAACTGTTGGTATTTCACAAGGACTCAAACTTTCACGAATTAATCCTCTGTCAAGTAACTCATGTACTTGCCTATTTATTTCTTCACTCTCTACTGGATTCATTTGATAAGGTGTTTTATTTGAAAAAATTGATCCTGGTATCAAGTCAATCCAATGCGGTATATTTCTCAATGGAGGTAACCCTATTGGTAAATCATCTACTACAATTTCCTTAAATTCTTTCAACAACTATTGAATCTTGGCTGATATAAAATTCATTTTCTCAGTCTTCTGAATCCTTTTTGGAATTATGTCCAAACACAACCACTTTGTTTCTGCTCTCTTAGAAACTCTTTAGCAGAACATAACATGATTCGATTGTTACGGTTATGCATATTCTTGTTGATAATTTCATCCATAACCTTATTTTAATTGTTGTACATACCCTCATTGTTATTGTTTTCCATAACATTGATGTTACTATTGTCCATACCCTTTTCCAACATTGGCACCAACTTATAACATGGTTCATCTTTGACAAATTTGTATGAATTATCATTTCCATCGTGGAATACCTTTCTGTCAAACATCCACGGTCTCTCAAATGATAAATGGCGTGCATCCATCTCTATCACGTCGCATAAAACTTGTTCGTTGAAACTCTCAATCTGGAAACTCAATAAACATTGCTCAGTCACAGTCACCACTTGTTGTCCTTTTTGTAACCATGAAACTCAATAGAGATTAGAATGTGGAATGCTTTTCAACCTCAATTTCTCCATTACTTCAGTGCATACTAAATTTTATGTATTTTCGTGATCTATGACAAGATGACAACACTTATCCTGAATTTTACATTTAGTTTTGAACACTCTCTTTCTTTGTTCAAGTTCTTTTGTTGCATGTCTTAAGCTTGAGTAATAATCTTCTCAACATCAGGTTTTCTCCTTGTTCTTGTTGAAGTACTTCCAATTCCCACCAACAACTATTGTCTCATCTACCTATGTAACTTGTATCCTAGCCTCATTCCTTCTCATTGTGGCATGCTTCTCCAAACATTCTGATGCTTTGTGTCCCTCTACTCCACATCTATAACATGTAATCACATACTGACCTCGACCAAAACCTCTACCTCCGCCAGTGCTTCTTCTCCCTCTTGTATCTTGATTTTTGGTTGCTCCATCCTTCTCATTGTATTTAGCATTACTTGCTCTTCCCCTACCTCACTACAAGGAAAAGACCCTATAGTGGAGGTTTTTGCGGAAACCCCTATAAAAATAGCCCAAAAATTTGTTTGTAGTGGAGGTGACTAGAGGAGGTGCATGGGCGAATGTTTTAGCGGAATTTTTTTTAACGATGCGTTTATAAGACTATATCACACCGTTGCGCCACAAGAAATCAACGCACCAGTGCTAATAGACAATGGTGCATCGTTGGAGACTTATTTAAAAAATAATAATAATAACGGTGTGCATCATATAAAAGAAGCTCGTGAGCACCAGTGCCCATGAAACAGGCGCACCAGTGCGCAACAAATAGGTGCACCATCTTCACGTTTTTCCTTTTAAAAATGCATACCGGTCTGTCGTTTTCCATTGGGCGCATGGGTGCATTCCAAACTGGTGCATCCTCGCAAGTTTTGTTTTTAAATAGCAGTGTGTTGTTTGCAGTGGTGCGCCACCAGAAATCAATGCACCGGTGTGAATAGACAATGGTGCATCATTGTAGATTTATTTTTAAAAAATAAAAAACAATGGTGCACATCATATAAAATAAGCTCGTGAGCATCGATGCACATGAAACAGGCGCACCGGTGCGCAACAAACAAGTGCACAGTATTTGTGTTTTGTTTTAAAAAAAAATCATAACAATGCGCCCTTTTCCTCTAGAAACATTGATGTGTTCCATATGGTGCATCGTCATATGGTTTTTTAAAAATAATGGTGTGTTGTTTGCAGCGGTGAGCAACGGTGCGCTTAACGCAAGCGCACTGGAACATGGGTAAATAAAAAAAACAACTTGCGGTAAAAAACCAATTTTACAATTTCCAGTGTAGAGAAGCATCGGTGCCACCTTTGCCCAATTGAAGCGCAATATCGTCGATGCTTCCATTGCTTTCTTTATTTTTGTTTGGTTCTTGGTTCGTGGGATTAAATTGTGAAATTGAGTAAAATTTGCATTGTTTTTCAAAAAAAAATTATGGGCAGTGCGTTCGAGTCGTTCAACTCACACCACATGTGGTGCACCCTGTAAATTTTACAAGGCACACCGAAAATGTATAGGTTGTTATCACCAGTGCATCGTAATATGGAACACATTGGTGCATACTTTTAAAGGACACACCGGTGCATTCCCAATAAATGGCGCACCATCGAAAATAAATAGTTTCCATTAAACGGTACATTGTTTTAGTGAACGCATTGGTGCATTCATAGAACTATATGCATCATTTAATGGAAACTATTTATTTTAGACGATGCGTTCCTAATAAATGCACTGGTGCGTTCATAATAAATGACACACCATCGAAAATAAATAGTTTCCATTATACAGTGCGTTGTTTATAGTTAACGCACCAGTGCGTTCATAAAAATATATGCATCGTTGAAAAAAGATAGTTGTTCAAGCGGTGTGTCCTTGATAGTTAACTCACCGGTGCATACACAATAAACTACGCACCGTGGACATTATTTTTTTTTTCAATCGGTGTGTGGATTATACAAAACAGACCGATGTGCAAGCATGGATACGGTGCACCATTTAAAATGAGTGTATATTTTATGCGGTGCGTCATGATGAATGGAACACACCAAGGCGTCATAGTATATAGACGCATCGCGCTTTCGCGGTGCAGTTTATACAACGGGGCGCACTGATGCGTTGATAATTACTACGCACCCTCAAAAATAGATTGCATTTTTTATGCGATGTGTAAGATATGTGTGTGCATCGTATTCGGCACGTTACTGTTTTGCAGACGCACCAATGGTTAATTTTATTTT
The DNA here is from genome assembly GCA_032191745.1 of Picea mariana. Classification (NCBI taxonomy): domain Eukaryota; kingdom Viridiplantae; phylum Streptophyta; class Pinopsida; order Pinales; family Pinaceae; genus Picea; species Picea mariana. The sequence continues at coordinate 183,558 of JASDQU010240943.1, forward strand.
TTTTGAAAAAATATTATGTTTGCATATTTTAAAATAATTTTCTCATTTACTGAAAAAAAGTTATGTTTTTATGTATGATGGTGATTTAATTTATATGTTAATTATGCAGAGACATCAACGCATGGATGAGAAACAACATAGAGTGGAAAAATAAAATATGGTTTGGGAGTGGGATGCCAGAGAGAGGGAGAGGTATTTTTACCCTCGGCCTAGTACTGCAGCTACACGGGTCCTCTTGAGAAATGTAGGCCTCCTCCAATACTACGAGGAGGCTACATCCCTGAATGGGAATTCCGGCTTTCTTGCATAGTTTATCCGTCGATGGGATGCCCATCAACAGGCATTCAGAGTCGATCCTCATCAGTGGTACCATCCCCCTAAGGAGGATTCTTATCTTATCACTGGGCTTGTTATAGGTGAATCCTCCTGTGTACAAGCAGATTCCCTCTTAGTCTCTAGACTCCTAAGGCCAAGACAAAAAGGTTCTTAACATGGACACTGAAATCCTTTTAGGTATAATCAAGCTAATATGAAAAGGAGAAGAAGAAAGATATGTACCTTATTAACGACGTTTGTCCTTGAAAAGTCCAGGCTGAGCTTCGATCCTGAGCTCCCTGATAGGTCATGTAGAAGAAACAAAGATACAATGGACTTCCTATTCTACTGAGATTAGCTCAAATATAGATCTATCTACTAAAGACAAAATCATGTGGAACAAGCATAATTTTGAAAGAAACGGGCCAAGCATTGATTATTAATGAGAACAAGTAAAATCACTTACAATCCTTTGATGAAGGTGCAACAGCTTCTTCCAGTTCTCCTTGTCCAACCCCTTTTCTCAAGTAATCTACACTAATTGCTTTGATAACATCTTACTTATGAGATCATAAGTTTCACATCTCCAATCTCCTTTGTTCATACCACTTATAGGATCATAAGTTTGGTATCAATCTCTAGTCTCTTCCTCCCTTTCACCATGAGGAGGCCTCCTTATATAATCTTGGAGAGGCCCAACCACTTGAGAGATCTTTGGGATAATTTGAGGATTTCTCTCCTTCAGTTGAGGATATTCCCTAATATCATGCCTTGACCCAAGATTCAAACCCAACTACCTTCAGATATTGAGGGGATTTTCCCCTGATTTCCTCCAACAAACCAAAAATTCGCTCAGAAAGGGTAGCACTCCCACAAAAGGGTGCACAGAGTGCTTGGAACGCTCCCCCAAAGGAGGCTAGGGGGCACCAGTAGTCCCTAACAGTGGATAGGGGAGCGCTCCCCTTCAAAAATCATTTTTGAGTGGTTTTTCTAGTGGCAAAAGGCTTGTACTCCTTGTCAAGTGATTTATCTTCTTCAAAACTAGTCTTTGAGGTGTCTTATGTGTCTTTGTGATGTCATTAGAGGCATGACATAGGAAATATGGCAGTGTGATGTTTGTGACACTTGTGACACTTGTGTTCAAGATGCGATACTTGCAGACAATATGTGACACTTACAACACTTGTAATGACGACACTTGCGACACTATTGAAGTGAGTAATTTTGATGTGTAACAGATTTCCCCCCAAAGTACGAAGTTAGAAGACGATGATGACTGAATACTTTGTAGAATTTTTAGAGAAAGGGTATGGGTGCAAAGAGGCTGGAAAAATTTGCACACGACCATCAAACAAATATTATGACATGTTTCAAACCCAACGCAGGCATACCTATGCTTGAGTGATAAAGACTTTTTAGGTATGTCCGCCATAAAATACACTGCGGATCCATAATTATATCGACAAAAGGTATAGCCACTGAAGATACAATGTGGATCTATACTCCTATGACTTGAAATGATCGTAGCCACGAAGAATACACAGTGGATCTACGAGATGGCAAGACATATCCATGACCAATACAAAGTGGATCTATGTAACAGTATATGTGTCATAGTTCAAAAGAAAACTCCTTCGCAACCTGGGAAAAGTACATATAAGAGTGATGACTCAACCCAGGGTCTTCTTACCGATCTCGATGTAGTACAAATATAACCATGTGAATAGATGTCTTGATGTCGAACATGGAAAAAACCACTTGATTATCGGTCAATGATGTAAACTGTTAACAAGCATGAGATAAATCACCATTGATGTCAATGATTCCCAAGGTACTCTAGTACATTCCAAAAAATGTGAATGAATGAGCTGAAGTCAAACATCCATGGAATCATCCGATCATAGGTCAATTATTTAAGCCCATTGTCAGACGCAAGGAGGTCTGCCATTGAGGCATGCAGGTCCCAAGGTACTAACTGGTTTCTAAGTCTAGCCCTTGGATAATGTGTTGAAGTCGAAAGGAATAGACTCGTCGAAGGAGGACCTTGATGTATCCCCCATCAACGACAAAAAACTGACACAAAGATGTAATTGGTAGATCAAATGAACATGGACTGACATGGGTATTGAAACATGATATTTGTGATGGATGACTCTCGAGGCAGATACTTCCCTTGAACACTAAGTCACAACAACAAAAACTTGACATGGACCAAAAAATGATAATGCAATGGATACGGTGAATTTCGTTGGGTGACCCAAAGGAGTAACAGAAACTCAGAGGATTGGCTCAGTGTAGAGGTTCAGGGGATTAAAATGCGTGCAAATACAAAGTGTCGTTTTCAAGGGAGACCGTAAGAGTTACTGGTAATTTTCTCAAAAACGGTTTGGTTTGTTTCTTTCAATTTTCCCCCCATACAGATAGACAAGTACCTCTTTTTAATTTAAAGAGCTCGAGGAGGGTAACACATACTCGATATGACTCACCTTCGGTAATCCCCTCTTCCTTTGTTTAGCGAACTAGAAGAAGTAAGGGTTTGGTCCCATATGGGCCCTTCAATGTATTATTGTTTAACGAATCCAGAGAAGGTAAACTCGATGGTTTTTCATATTTAGAGAGTCTGAAAACAACTTAAAAATGACTCCAGTGTTGTCCTTTTTCGTAATGTTAGTCTCGCGAGGCCGAAAAAGAGATAAATTATCACTCGAAAGACGCCCTTTCAAACCTTTTAACGAGTGGGAAAGGAAGCAAGATCACTCAGCAATCTTTTCATGTTTAGAGAGTCTGAAAAGAGCTTAAAGACGACTCCAAGGGGTTCCTTTTTCGTATATCCATGCAAGCCCGAAAAAGAGATAAATGGTTGATCAGTTGCATTCTCATGTATTTACAAGCACGAGAAAGAACAAAGACTAAGCTCGGTATGCCCCCAGCTTGAAAGTTGGGGGATTAACTCCAGAATGATCATCAAAGGCTGGAGACATGCCCTCCAAGCTTCAACTCATTCACCGACTTTGAGGTTATCACCAACTTCTCTACTAGATGGAGAAAAAGGATAAGTGTGGATGAAAGGAAGGTTCAAGAGAGGTGACTATTTTATTTTTTAACAAGCTTGACAAAGGAAAATAACTAAGCTCAGGGATCTGGGTTCAATCCCCAGATTGTTGTTTCATTTTTTAACGAGCTTGCTATAGAGAGGAAAACTATGCTCAAAGATTTTGTTTCATTTTTTAACGAGCTTGCCACAGAGAGGAAAACAATGCCCGTGACCTTTGTTTCATTTTTTGACAAGCTTGCCACAGAGAGGAAAACTATGCTCGTGGACTCTTCTTGATCATGGCTTCCAAGAGGATAACGCGCTGGAAGGACACCATGTCAAGGGACAAAATTCAGTCATGGATTCCAAGAGGTCTTCACTGGATGGAAGAAAATCACTCTGAAAGGAACACATGTCGAGGTCCGCGACAGGGGTAAGGAGAGCAGGCTTCAATAGCCCTACCGAAGAGATCACCATGTCAACTACTAGATCCAAATCATTGGAAGTTGAAGGCATGGGAGACGATGGAAAATCAACATCAGGAGGGAAGATAGAGTGTATATCTCCTCGAATTTCTTCACGAGGGGGAAGAAAAGAGGATCGATGATGGTTATCATCCCGAGGTAGCTCGTCAATGCTCAGCATTTCCATAATAGATTCATCAGAGGGAAAAATTAGGGAAATGTGGTCAATCGCAGATAAAACGGAACTTAACCATGATGGCATCGAATAACTGTCAAGTGCCAAGAGATGTTGGTCATCTGAAGAGGGAGAATCGGATTTGATAGCAACGTATGATGTTTCGGTTGGACTAAGTGGCATGGTGTCACCTAGTGCATAGAATTCCAAGGGACTAGGTACAATCCAAGGGTCATATGATTCCAAAGATTGATAAGTCATGGTCAAAATCATATCGACGGTGGCAATATGATGTGTAGTCAGTGGAAGTGGTGTAAGGAAGGTACCCATAAGGCTAGAATATTTCAACAAGCCAACACCAACGCTTTCATACGTGATCTTGTGGTCTCCCAAGAAAAGAATGTTGTAGGTAGCAGGAGCGTGAGCATCGGTTGTGAAGAAATCTAACTGATCAACAGTGACAATTTTTCCCTAATGAGGAAATTGTACACATCGAAACACCGACGAGGCAATGGCAGTGATAGCATAAAACCAACTTCTTCCAAGTATCAAGTTGTAATCGAGGGGAGCATTGACAACCTCGACATCAATAGTGACGGTTTTGCCACCCAATTGGATGGGTAGGGACTGTAAAATCCCATGGGGATGAAAACCTCACCCATTGAATGCGCGTAACATCATTGGGGATTTGCTAAGTGCGGGTGATTTTAAACTTTTCCAACATGCTAAAGACATGACACAAGTAGAGGCTCCCTCATCCAAGATGGTTCGGTGAATTTGTTGATTGTGAACAACAACATCAATTTGAAAATCAAGTTGGTGGGAGAGTTGAGACGTATAATCGTCTAGGTTAAACATGATATTGTTGGACGACTCAGGATCAACATCACCAATAGCAGCCAAGAGCGTTCTACGTTGACTGGGGCAATTCTGTAGAACTTCTAATGCAGACATAGCACACGATGTTTGAGCCAAATCTTCAACAATGTTGTAGTTCTGGGTGGCACGTGAACTAGGATTAAAGGTAGATTTACAGATAGTGCTCTTAGGATGGCGTAAGATAGATTCGAATGTAGGTTTCTCAATCTGAAGTGGTCTAGACGAAGGATTAATTGATGGAGGACTAACGGAGGACAGTGATGGATCCGGTAAAGTATCGATATCGTTAGTGACTTTTCCTTTGTCAGATTTAACTGGTGTGTCATACGTCTTAGAGTGAGTGGTCAAATTAATCCCATTAAACATATAAATATGGGCACTTGTCGAGGCCTCATCATGAGGATGGTTAGAACTGCCCCCAGGAGAGGGGGTTTGAGCAACCATGGATTGTTGTTGTGGAAAAGGCTGAGTAAGCACAGTGGTTTGTGAATTTCCCTGGAAAAGTTTGGCCACTTCATTGTGATGTGGATAGTCTCGAGTGTATTGATCGTCACCACAAATGATACACGGGAATTTCAATTTCCATTGTGGTTTCTTTTTGGTAGCAGGCGCTTGAGCTTGATTTTTTGGTTGTTCATTATTATTGGTATTTTTTTATTTATTTTTTGTCTTCTTCTTACCTCTGGATTGTTGTGAAGGGGAAGATTGAACTGCATTCACCTCAGAAATCTGAGTTTGAGGGGAGGTAGAGGAGAGTGTGGTCAACTGGGAAGTAGATTGAATTTTGATGGAACCGATAACACCGTCCGCATGAGATGAAGATGATGGCTTGGATGGATCAGCATTAGCTCGAGCAGCATTCAGAAGCAACTCATACAAAGTACCAGATTGTGAATAAACCAAATCTAAGTACTGAGCCCGAGCAATGGTTTCTTCCTTGGTCACTGCACCACCCATAGCGACATCACGAGCGATCAGGAGTAAAAGCAATTTAGTAAACCACTTCGCCAATAATATGTCAAGAATGATTGCTTTGATCATCCTTCATTGTCATCTCCACTCATGAATATGGTTAGAGATATGCACGAAGCTGGTTTGACGAAGGGAGGTCAAGAGTTCAGTACCCGTCTCATAGCGAATAGGTAGTTGAAAGTGCATGAGGAAATACATGGAAAGGGAGTTGAAATCATGAAAAGAAACACATGGTAGTTCAATATACCACTTTGTTGCAGAGCCCATAAGTGTTCGCTAGAAAAGACGCAAACTTATAGAATCATCCATGAGGGAGTTTGATGAACACCACAAATGGAAATTCATCACATGGTTATTTGGATCTTCTCCAAATTTTCCATCAAATTTCAGAATATCAGAAGGAAGTTTAGCGGGAATAACTGGCCAAACAGGAGAATGAAAAATAGGATCATTGGTTAACCAAGACAAGTCTGGGAGATCCAAATTTGCAAGGAAAGGTAACTGTCGGTTAATTTTCGAATGATATTGGTGTGGCATAGGGACACCATTAGGACCATAAACTGGGTTAGGTGGATAATTGTAACCAGTAGGTCCTCCTACATACAGTTGTTGCTGACCAGGATAAACAAGATTCGATGATGGCTGAGAAACATTTGTATAACCCGGTGGGTTCTGATCATTATACGCCGGGTGATTTTCTTACCCATAAGGAGGATAAACATTTTTCCCTTGAGGAGGGTAAGGAGTAGATCCTGGAGGCGGATACACATTAGACCCATGGGGAGGATAAGGTTGTTGTTTTTGAGGACTCCAAGTGGTGTTTGGGATGTTGCCCAAATAAGTTTGTCCATAAGATGGTCCGGAAGGAATAGGATTTGATACTCCTCCTTATGGGTTATGATATGAGTGCCCCTCAATATGGGGTTGGGTAAATGTGCCTCCCTAAGATGCTCCCAAGGATTGTGAAGGGTTTCCAGCAAACGAAGGTTTCCCCCCTGCCAGCGGTGGATTAACGACCGGGGTATGACTAGAAAAGGGAGGTTTCCCTCCGAGAAGAACATGAAAACGGGGTTTTCCCCCAGGAGGGGTAGGTCCACCATAGGATGGTGGTCTTCCAAGAGGGATAGGTATTCTAGATGGTGGTTTCCCTCCAGTCGGTTGTATTTGGCTGGAAAGGGTCTGCATTCTCTGGTGCAAAGATGTCCCAGCAGGATCATGCAAAACATGTGGAGTTGTAGAGTGAAAGTTTGTAAAAGTGGGGGTAGGGATCGAAGTGCCTTGGGAGTGAGTAGAGTTGATGAATTGAGCATTAGGATAGAATTGTGTTGACGCAATAGTAGGGTTCATGACATGATTGATGGGGTGATTCATAGTTTGACCAAATGGCCAAGTTTCAATAGGAGGGTCATGAGGATTAAAGGGTTGTCGAAAGGATTCAAAATTCTCATAGAGATCACGTCCTGATGAAGTCCTCCATATAGAAAGAGAAAGTGTGGGATTTGTATCTACTACAGTGGTAGGATGAACATGAGTCCTATACTCATCACCAAATATTGGTTATGTGGATCCCATATATGTTTCGGTAAAAGCTCTCACAGGTAACTATGGGACCTCTTCATCTATGAAGTTCCCAAGGGAGTCTAAACGAAGCAAAAGTGGTTCGAGAGGGGTTGTCGACACAGATGTAGTTCGAGGAGTGGGATTCTCAACCATAACCAAAGTGCCTTCTGAATTGCTTAATGGAGGAGCCACAACACTCCCAGCGTCAGATTGATTTTCTACCTCTCCACGATAGTTTTCTTCTGGAGGGTTAGGAGGTAAGGGTTGGTAGCCTTCCGGAGGCATCCCTTGCATCCTACGCGATCGACGAAGACCTTTATCGTCTACATGCTTGATTTTGGAGAATAACAGTACATGCTGAAAATATAGGGCCAACTAACAAAAAGAAGCAGTATACGCTAATAAAATATAGGAATCAAAACCAAGCAAACAAAACTTCTCTCGATGATCATACTAGTTGGTGATGAAATCCAACATTGTTTGATCAAGTTAAGAAAGGGCTAGGATATGGTGGAATAGTTACAATGGCGACCTGCTTAATAGACTTTCACCTTGGTGCAAGCTTCCACGCAGTAATTGTGGATTTAACCTCCAAGGATCCCGAGTGAGTTTGACCAATGTCTATTCTAGGTACAGTGATACTTCCCTTCACCATCACCTCGTGTAAGTACCTAAAGATTATGGAAACTAAGGACACCAAATCACAGTCAGCCCCTGGGCGGGTACAGTCGACAGTCCGATCCAAATGTATGGGCAAGATAACAAGTCTAAAATCAAATTGAGAGGCTCCCATGCATAATCGTGGGTATACCCTCAAGTGACCCCCAATATACGATCCGACCACTACAAACAGTTGAACCACGGAGGGATAATCTATGTAATTCTCTTGAATGTGACCTCTTGCGTAACCCCTGTGTGAGAGGGGGATCCCAGAAACCCTATATGACAATTGAATTTTCTCTCCCTATCGCAAGATGCTAATGTTTGTTTTGAAAAAATTTGGAGAGTTGTACTCACAGCCTAATCCAAAGTGCTAATCCTAGTCTAATGTTGGTGGAAGATCCTAGAAACAAAAATGTTATAGATAAATTTTAATTAGCGATAATTTTACAGCTGTTATTTACTCAAGGGTGTACGAAAGTGAAACTGATGGTATGGTGACTCAATTCCCAAAAATGCACAAGAAAATGATAAGCAGTCGTTTCTTTCAATGAA
>JASDQU010240943.1:221007-231641 GCA_032191745.1 Picea mariana
AGAAGGGTTGGTAGTAGTATAGTCTAACTAAGGAAGTGGCTATCTAAGGATAATCTATTCAAGCAAAGCTATCTAATGAGCAAACCCTACTAAGCAACTTTAAACTATGTAACCTAAGTAATTTTAGGCCAAGGATCGATGGATAGTTCTAAGAAAACAAATGAAAACCCTACTTGAAGCAAACTAGTTCAATCATGACAATAAGCAAATAACAAAAGAAAACTTCTTTAACTTGCCAACCTATATTCAATGAGTAACTACCCTATGAAAGCAAATAAATAAACAAGCAAGCAAAGACACCTAACTAACCTACTAAGGCAAGTAAACAAGTAAGCAAGGATAACTATCTAACCTACTAAAGAAAATAGACAAGTAAGCAAAGACAGCTAACTAACCTACTAAAGCAAATAGATAACTAACTACTGCAAGCAATCAAATTAAAACTTCTCATTGAACAACTATCTAGCCTAAGAGGCAAGTGGACTATGTTCTTAAAACTTCAAGACTATTTCTAATTCATGAAAGGAAATCTATTTAATTGAAAGCAAGAAGAACTACCAACTAATTCTTAATCTATGATAAGCAAACTACTATCTAATCTATCAAAGCAAAGACTATCTATCCTACAGCAACAATAAAACTATCTCCTAAGCTATGAAAACAAGAAACTATCTTTTAACCTATGAAAACAAGAAACTATTTTTTAACCTATGAAAAACTCAAATATAGTGTTGATGGTTGTGTGAGTGTCTTCGGTGTCTTATAATATCTCGATGGCACTTGACAACAAAAGATAACTCAAGTGGTATAAGCTCGATACTAATCTCAATAGAAAAATGAAAGGTATGGATTAAACAATCTAATGAGAATTTAGCCATTACTAAAACAATTGTTAATCACCCTCAATATTCATTTATTAACCATCAAAAATATAACGAGATCATAATTATGAAATTCAATTGCAATCTATGCTACATAAACAAAACTCATAACTACATTCAATCANACTAACTACTGCAAGCAATCAAATTAAAACTTCTCATTGAACAACTATCTAGCCTAAGAGGCAAGTGGACTATGTTCTTAAAACTTCAAGACTATTTCTAATTCATGAAAGGAAATCTATTTAATTGAAAGCAAGAAGAACTACCAACTAATTCTTAATCTATGATAAGCAAGCTACTATCTAATCTATCAAAGCAAAGACTATCTATCCTACAGCAGCAATAAAACTATCTCCTAAGCTATGAAAGAAAGAAACTATCTTTTAACCTATGAAAACAAGAAACTATTTTTTAACCTATGAAAAACTCAAATATAGTGTTGATGGTTGTGTGAGTGTCTTCGGTGTCTTATAATATCTCGATGGCACTTGACGACAAAAGATAACTCAAGTGGTATAAGCTCGATACTAATCTCAATAGAAAAATGAAAGGTATGGATTAAACAATCTAATGAGAATTTAGCCATTACTAAAACAATTGTTAATCACCTTCAATATTCATTTATTAACCATCAACAATATAACGAGATCATAATTATGAAATTCAATTGCAATCTATGCTACATAAACAAAACTCATAACTACATTCAATCATTAACTAAGAAATGTAATTGCAACTTAATACTAGGAAAGAAAGTACATAAAGTAAAACTATGTTATATCTATCTTAACAATTCAAACTACAATAAGAACAATGCTTAAAAACAAAAACTAAAACATGACATTAAAAAGTAAACTAACAACTACATTAATCAACAACTAGCTAAGCCAATTCTACATAAAAATGAAATAAGCAAGCTATGATTAAAAACTGAAACTAATCCTATCCATCCATCAAATCCTTGTTAAAGAAGACATGCAATAAAACTTTGTTCTACTCTATTTTAACTTCTATTTTAAATTTGATTTTAAAAGCATAAATAAAATTTGCACATGAGGTTAGTGTATGAGTTTGCAAACTCGTTCCTAATTACAAAATCAATGCATATTAATAAAAACCTTCATACTAACCTACAAAAGAGAATTAAAACAGTTAAACTACAACAACAAATTAGATAACAAAGAAATCAAAGAACAGTTCATGTACAGGAAATAAAAAGACATCTAAGCTATGAAATGCATAAATAACACATAGAACAGTTACTAGACTGATGATGGGCCCCCCAGCAAGTCATGGTCACTTTTCAAACGAACACCATGAGCTCAGCAAAACGATTTCAACATTAAAACTTGAAAATCACAGTTTTATACAATTCTGGCAATTGAAAAATGCAAAAATAGAGCCAAAATCGTTTTTGGCTCTAACACACGACTTCGTCTACTGCTTAACAATTATCTGACCACCACAGTGGTATTTATTATGTTTACAGACCAAGTGGTCGATCACAGGAGGTTCGAACCACTTCTAAAATTAGCAAATTTCATTAATGGTGCCCTAACTGCCAAAACAGAGCTAGCCAATAATCACCCACCATAACAACCCAAAATCGAGCTGTCAAGAGTTCAGTAGCTGGAGGGGATAAGCATGAACAAAACCCACGCTCTTGATTCACCCATCACTGGCCGCCAATACCATAACTGCCAAGTCACCCTTCATTTTAATGCAATACGCAGTGCTAGATAGAGTGTCGGATCGGGTACCGGAACGAGTGTTGGAAAGAGTGTCAGATCAAGTGTCGGAAGCAGAAACGTAGTGCATTTTAGCCATGTAACACCAAAAAATGTGAATCAACTCCTTTGAAGCGTAAAAACGTGATGAATTATATTCAATACAATCATTAAACATGAATTATACGTACCTCGTGTCGATCATACCATTTTAATATAAAATTATTCAAAAATCTCCTTCAAAACGTGAGAAACACATATGTACATTTGGCAAAAGTGCCTAATAATTGTCATAAAATTGATCATATCTCGAGCCCAACACTTGTCAAGCTTAAGTATGGGAGGGTTGACAAGGTGTCCTATTGGGTAGATCTTGCCCTAGGTCAAGGAGAGCCTCCAAAAGGTCCTTCTCTAAGCCATGTAGAGTGTATGAGGTGGATGGGGTCAAGATTCAATGGGAATAAGGCTCATGACATACTAGAGGTTGTAGTGTCGCATTCATGGGTGCCTTTGTAGAGGGTGTATGGTACCTTCATCCGCAATGCAATTTTTCCAAGCCCTTCGTTTTCCTTTTATTTTTCTTTCTTTATATTTTCTTTAGAAAAAGGAGAGGTTGAAGGTCACTTCCCTGGCGTGGTGACCAAATGGTGCCAATGTCACCTACAAATGTTTAATGGACATGAGAAGGTTGGCTCGTGATGAGACCCATTTTCTCTCAGCCATGCAAGTGAGAGTCATTGCCTTGGTTTGGTAACCAAATAATGACAATTTCATACCACTAGATATCCATGGATGTGATAGGTCGGCTCGTGATGAGACCACCTATCCTTCAATCTACCTTTCAGGCATTTCTTTGTTATATTATGGGTCCCCTTTTATTCAAAGATAAGTGTTTTATTGCTTTCTTAGGTGATCCCTGGGTGAAGCATCTGGAAGGTTCATATATTGATTTTATCTTTTACCAAACACCAACCCCTCTAGGCCCTTAGCCCCTTCTTCCCATAAAATGAGGGACAACCCCTTCTTGGGTCAATACACCCTAAAATCCCAAGAGATAATGAAACAGAGGGGGGAAATGATGGAAAATGGTAAGTATGGTCGGGAACGCTACGATGGCTCATTAAGGGATTTCTCAATAGCAAGCCCATTCCCAAAGAAAACACTTACTAGGGCACAATTTCAACCACCAAGGTGAAGCAGGGAAAAAGGCATAATGTCCAATAACATATAATGAAATATAGAGCAATCTAAGATACAACATAATCAAATGGCTTAGGTATAATTGAAATGATGCTCACCATAATAGGACCTTGAACCTCATGGAGCAAGGCCCACTGCCTTCCAAAATCCAACTGGTGTGGTGGATGCCATCTGTAAACCTGTGAACATCTGTGGTGGTGAGTGGGTTTTTCATCTGTGCAAAGTGTATTGTTGGTCATGTAGTCTCTCGACACTCCATATATGCAACCTGAGGGCCTCGAGACATCATCTCCTTAGTTATCCACAAAATGGGAATAACATGTGGCTCCTATTTGGGGACATGTGCTCACCACAGAGTGCATGAAAACTGCAACATCTCCTTGTAGACATGTGCCTGCAAGTAAACATTAAACTGTCAAGTGCAGTATGGCCTACTCATCCTTGTTCTCATATTATCATATCAAAACCCATTAAGATAGAAAAGAAAATTTTGACATTTTTTCAATAAATTCTAAACTAAGCAAGAAATCAGTATGCAAGTAGAGTAGAATGAAAAATGAAATGCATCTAAACTAGTATGAGTAATCAAGATTCAAATACAGGGAATCAAAATGACTTACCTACTTACCTGGATGTGAGGTTGGAGAAGAGACCCATCTATGGGTAAGGGAATCTTTCTCCCATCTAATGCAGTCATATAGTACTTTTCTTTGTCAGACTTATTTATGATTATGTAAGGGCCAAGCCATGATTTATTTTCTTTCTATTCATATCTGGGCTTGCCTTTTCTTTCATCCCACGTGAGCACAAGAGTTCCTTCAATGAAATCAAAGCAAGGTGTATTCTCATTGTATGGTGGCTCTGTGTGGATGGTATCTTTAACGATTTCTTTACTTTTCTCATCTTCCCTTTGTATAACATGAATAGATTATGGTTCCTTACTATGGTATTGATCCATCCATGATAGAAACATTTCCACTGCATCTTCTCGCATGAAGGGTAACTCAGATGGATCATACTCAAAAATTTGTGGAGGTATATCATGGTAGTTTTCATTGACATAGTTGGCCCCTCTCAGATTCATCACATGTGTATCTTTCTTCTCCCTGTTATGCATGATTTTGTATATACCCATCTCCCATGGGAATATATGCATGTGTAAGGTTCATACTAAGGAAACCTCCAAGGGCTGAGGACCAGGTCCTTGACAAGAGCATCCCCTGGGAATCAGGGACATAGATCACCAATATATCCATAAGGACACTGATATGTGGAAAATCTATCAAAAACACCTCAACATATTCACATACTCCCAAGAAATTAACTCTTCTGGAATAAATACCACATACATTTCCATAAGGTCGGGTTGTCTTCATTCCAATTTGTTTCATTACCTTCAAATATATGACATTTGTTGAGGCCCTTGAGTCAAGTATGCAGTTGCTCAAGCGGAATCCATTCATGCCTAATGAGATATAGAAGGGAGGGTCCTTGTCCCTTGGTCGATCGAGATACATAGTGTTTAGTACGATAGGAGGATCCTCTTTCCCAGCTGGCACCTGTAATATCCTCAAAACTTCCCTTTTCACAGAAGGGATCTTACACATTTATGTTACTGGGACCGTCATATTCAGTTTTCCAAACATGTTTACATCATCTATATTCAATTGAATGTCATCTTCAAGAATTGACTTAGGAAGAAACTCACATATCGGTGGTGGTGCCACCTTTTCTATTGGAGCGTCAGGCTATGACGGAGGGGCTGAAGCATTTTTTCTTCTATAGATTAAAATTTCCCTCCTCTTTAGTTCCTTTTTCTGATCATTTGTCAACTTACTTAAGGCTTGAAGTCTCCCCTCTCTTTTTCATATTCTTTTGGCTTCATTGACTAGATCTTGAGTAATATGTTCATCGTTGAGATTGCAAATCATGAAGTTTATATCGTCAGGGAAATATTCAATTTGTCAGGGGAACTCATCTTCCTTGTGGGGCTCTTGGCATGGGAGAACCCAATATTCTAAATAAACTTTCCCAACATGTTTCAAAGTATTTGGGGCCTTTGCCTCTTGTTGAGGTCTTGGTTTCCAACCAGTGGCATCTCTTTGTTGTCTGGTAAACTGAGGTCTGGCAGCAGATTGATTTATTTCCACTATAGTCATACGGTTCATAAGTTGATTTCTTACCTGATCAAACTGAGTATTCATCGGGTCTATCTTCTGAATCAAGAGAGTAATTGTATCAAGAGAGTTGTTGTTGGAAACCTTAGTCCTTGATTCTTTCTTGTTGTGAGGATACTGAAAAGGTTCTGTTTTTTAATCAAGGGGATTCTCTTCAACATCGATGTTGAACTCTTTAGCTTGTGCCAATGTTGTGGGATTTTTATCCTTAAGAATGTATTGTAACTGCCCTTCAAAGGCATTCATGTAAAGGAGACAAACTAATGATGTTGTAGGACAGTAGTCTGTTGGAATTTGATTGTACAAACTGTCAAATCTTGAAATGAATTCCCTTACAGTTTCATTATCCTTTTTCTTTATTTGATTGAACTGAGTTGCAAGTGTCCCACCATATTTTTTTTCTCGACCATATGCTTTTAAATAAGGTGGAAAAGGCATCATAGGTCGTGATCTGATTATCAGGAAGTTCCTTGAACCAATCAAGAGCATCCTCAATCAATGATGAGGAAAATAATCTCATGGCCACGTGTTCATGATCAATACCTACATTGTCCATGTCTCGGCCCATGAGATAAATGTGGCCTTCGGCAGTTATCACATTGTTTCCTGGGAACTTTCGTAACCACTTGTTGACATATGTCGGTAGCTTGTTAGGGTAACCTTGGATATTGGTCATATTGAGGGGTTTGTAGAGGTCTCTTTCCCAAGGGCGAGCCATTGGAGCAAGGGGAAGGGATTTATGGAAAAGGTTTTTAGCAACGACAGACTTGACAAGAGGCTTTCTTTGGTAAACCTTAGAAGGTTTGAACCTCCTAGGGGGGAAAGGATTGGGGAAAGAAGGATTCTAGGAAGGTGGAGTCACCAGATGAGATTCAAGACGAGCTCATCAAGAAAAGTGGAAAGGGAAAGTCCCTCGGGTAGAGTCGCCAGGTAAACTAACGGAAAGGCTTTGACATAGCTTACCAAAGTGTCATTAGGGTACAAATAGGATTCAAAATCCTCCCCGGAAACGGTGCTAAAATTTTATGGCACAAGTTTTAGGTTGGGAAAATCCCAACCCAACCAAAGAACAAGTGCTATAACTATGGGAATACTACACCCAATGTCACCTCGATGTAGGTCCTGCACTTCAAGGGTGACTAGGTCACTCTAGGGAGACGATCTCGGTGACCCTAGGGGGATTAAGACAAAGATGGAAAGAAGTGGAAATGGATCTTCTATAGTTCAAGTCTAAATGGAAAGAAGGGTAGGGAGAGATGCCTTGTAAGTCAAGTAAAGGTTTCCGCACAAGTATAGTGTTTTTTCGTATGATTTTACCGACCCGATATACAAGAAAACACACCTTGCAATAGTATATGTTAGTTGGATCACAAAGTTAAGCTTGTTGTCCCTAATTTGCAGCAATAGATGACAGTATATATCAGCAAAAGAATATATTATAAGCTTCTCAATATGTGCTCAAGATCAAGTAGAAAATGCAAGAGAAAGACTAGCAATTTACCAGCTAAACTCAAGTTGAAGAACCAATACTATTAGGCACAAAGATAAGGCTATAATAAAAAATTGTCTGCAGCAAATTATATCAGCCATATGGTTATAAAATTCAATGTATTACAGCAAGAAAATAAGCCACTAGAACCCCCTCAAACTTTGTCAAAAAGTGCGCTAGGACAAGGAGAGTACAAGTGCAAACTTTGAGCGAAAACCAATGGTTGATAAGAGAGTTATTAAAGCAAGTATGTTAGGGTTTCTACAGCCATAATGGTTGAATATGAAAATTTGTAATAGCATAAATAAGTATCCCTCAGATGAGGACGCCCTAGTGGTTGTGAGGTGCCCAAGGCATAAGGAAGTCAATCCACTTTTGTAAGAAGTAAAAAGACCGAACTTCACATTTCCCAATGCAATAATTTATTTCTCCAATGCAACAAATTAATGACTAGTGTCTTTACTATTGGGTTAATGGAGTCACAAGGAGCTTAGAGAAGCTACCTCATTGGGGGTGTAAGAACTTTTACTTCCCAAGGCAAGTTTCTCTAAGCTAGGGTTTAAGCTAAGAGGGTGTATGCACTTATACTTCTCTTAGCAAACCCTTGTCAATGAATGAGCTGAAGCAAAAAATGGTGAAAACTATGGTGAGCGTGTATGCCCTTATACTTCCCACCTACCTCCTAGAATAAACAATACTTGACTTGAATAAAATGATAGCAAGAGAATAAAACCATACCAGGATCAAGAGAGATGTTAAGACAATCCACCACAAGAGCTAGAAAATAACCTTCCAAGGCTAGTCATCACTTCTTCCATTAACCATTCATAAAATCAGCCATACACAAGTGCACAAGAGCTAAAATAGCTAAGAAGGCCGAAAATTTCGGACCAAAACATCTTGTGAGAGGAAAGTTATGATTTAAAATGAGATCTTATGATCTCTATTTATACAAAAATTAGCCAACATGGCTTGTCCACAAAATAAGGAGTAAAACACAAGATTAGGGGTCAACAACCCTAATCTTTCCCCCTTAACACAATAATATTAAACAATTCGCTTAAAATTTCATTTTTTGCACAAATTAAACCCTAATCTAGGATGACTTCAACCCTTTAGAAAACGTTTTGCCACTTTTAGGAGGTCGTTAGTGTTGGAGAAGCATGGAAGGGCCTCCCAAGGCCATGCGTCAAGCATCTAAGTGATCTCATCATGGTGAAAACCCTCTTCTCCTTAAAACTTCCAAGTGCAAGTGAGTGGCATCTCACCACCAAGCTCTGGCCCCCATACCCATGACATCATGCTAAAAATTGGACATTTTTCCCCTCCTGGGAAATCGTTTGGAAAGAAATGGGTGTGCTAAGTCGTACAAGTCATCATCAAGGCCATCCAAGTCATATCTCTCTCATCTAGCATGCGGGCCCCTGGCATCCAACCTGTGGGCTTGTAGCCCCATGGAAGCCCAAGCTAGACTTGTTCTCCCAAAACTGTCCACCAGCTAGGTCTTGCAAAGACAAATGGACATGCCCTCCAAGGATCTCAAGTCATAACATCATGATAAGTGGATACAATCAATAAACAAGCCATATAATCATGTGCATCAAAGATTACCATATCAAACAATTAACATCTCAAAGACATTATGTGACTTGTCAAGCTTAAATATGGGAGGGTTGACGAGGTGTCATATTGGGTAGATCTTTCCCTAGGTCAAGGAGAGCCTCCAAGAGGTCCCTCTCTAAGCCATGTAGAGTGTATGAGGTGGATGGGGTCAAGACTCAATGGGAATAGGGCTCATGACATACTAGAGGTCGTAGTGTCTCATTCATGGGTGCCTTTGTATAAGGTGTGTGGTACCTTCGTCTGCAATGCACCTTTTCCAAGCCAATTGTTTGCCTTTTATTTTTCTTTCTTTATATTTTATTTATCACAAGGATAGGTTGAAGGTCATTGCCTTGGCGTGGTGACTAGATGGTGGCAATGTCACCCACAAATTCCTAATGGAAATGAGAAGGTTGGTTCGTGATGAAACTCCCTTTATCTTAGCCATGCAACTGAGAGTCACTTCCCTGGTTTGGTTACCAAATAATAACAATGTCATACCACTAGATATCCATGGACGTGATAGGTCGGCTTATGATGAGACCTCCTATCCTTCAATCTACCTTTCAGGCATTTCTTTGTTATATTATGGGTCCCATTTTATTCAAAGTGTTGAGACCTGAAATTGACATTCTCATTACCCTATTATACTCTTCACCTATACCTTTTTGGCCTACCTAAAGCTTGAGTGAATGACAAGAACGCTACCAATTGCCAGTAATAAGGTCATAAGGTAAAGTACGGTTAATTCATGCATTTTGTGGTTTATTGAATTAAGGAATTAAATATTTCATGTGCTAATGCTCGATTGTCATATGTAAATCTTTGACCTCTAGATGTCTAGCGTTCCTGTACCAGCTCAGCCATCCGGTACCCGCGTGCCAAGACTGTTGTCATCTGAATCTGGTACCAAGTGCATCTGGTACCAAAATAGCATCTAGCATCTGTTGCGATCTGGTACCAACGGCCATGCTCTGTCATGATCCGGTACCACCTTTTGCGCCCTGTCGTGATCCGGTACCATCTGCCTATTACGATCCGGTACTAATATGGAAGAACCTAATGCACTAAGTTAAGTGCCAAATCTCGCCTAAGTCAATTGGTGGACATCTATTTGTTTTAGCAAGGCTATGATAAGAACAGTTTGTTAATTGCCTCATCCTCATGCACTTCGTGTCATGAGGATGAGGCTAAAGATGTAACCGAATGATTAAACTTAATAACTGATTGATTTGCAAATCACTTCGCCTCCTTGTGTTTCACGATTCAGACTATTAAATAGTCGTGGCAAGGATGGTAGAAGGGTAGGAGGGTTAGCATATCATCAAAATGTAAGAAGCATATGATAGTACAGAACACGTCCTGAGTGAAGATTAATGGAATGTTATTTTATCTCCATATTCTGATTATCTATGATTAAGAATGAGTTGAATTGTTAAAGAGAGTTTTGATTTTATGTTTTGAAGTGTGAGTGAGAGTAATGTGTGTGTTAAAAGCAAGCTTCATGTAGACTTCACTAGCTGACCTGTTGAAGCGGCAAGGGCCCACCACCCAA
>JASDQU010240943.1:235321-246571 GCA_032191745.1 Picea mariana
GTCCCACGTGAGCACAAGAGTTCCTTCATTGAAATCGGAGCAAGGTGTATTCTCATTGTATGGTGGCTCTGTGTGGATGGTATCTTTAACGATTTCTTTACTTTTCTCATCTTCCCTTTGTATAACATGAATAGATTATGGTTCTTTACTGTGGTATTGATTCGTCCATGGTAGAAACATTTCCACTGCATCTTCTCGCATGAAGGGTAACTCAGATGGATCATACTCAAAAATTTGTGGAGGTATATCATGGTAGTTTTCATTGACATACTTGGCCCCTCTCAGATTCATCACATGTGTATCTGTCTTCTCCCTGTTATGCAGGATTTCATATATGCTCATCTCCCATGGGAATATATGCATGTGTAAGGTTCATACTAAGGAAACCTCCAAGGGCTGAGGACCAGGTCCTTGACAAGAGCATCCCCCGGGAATCAAGGACATAGATCACCAATATATCCATGAGGACACTGATATGTGGAAAATCTATCAAAAACACCTCAACATCTTCACATACTCCCAAGACATTAACTCTTCTGGAATAAATACCACATACATTTCCATAAGGTCGAGTTGTCTTCATTCCAATTTGTTTCATTACCTTCAAAGATATGACATTTTTTGAGGCCCTTGAGTCAAGTATGCAGTTGTTCAAGCGGAATCCATTCATTCCTAATGAGATATAGAAGGGAGGGTCCTTGTCCCTTGGTCGATCGAGATACATAGTGTTTAGTACAATAGGAGGATCCTCTTTCCCAGCTGGCACCTGTAATATCCTCAGAACTTCCCTTTTCACAGAAGGGATCTTACACATTTATGTTACTGGGACCGTCATATTCAGTTTTCCAAACATGTTTGCATCATCTATATTCAATTGAATGCCATCTTCAAGAATTGACTTAGGAAGAAACTCACATATTGGTGATGGTGCCACCTTTTATGTTGGAGCGTCAAGCTGTGACGGAGGGGCTGAAGCATTTTTTCTTCTATAGATTAAAATTTCCCTCCTCTTTAGATCCTTTTTCTGATCATTTGTCACCTTACTTAAGGCTCGAAGTCTCCCCTCTCTTTCTCCTATTCTTTTGGCTTCATTGACCAGATCTTGAGTAATATGTTCATCGTTGAGATTGCAAATCATGAAGTTTATATCGTCGGGGAAATATTCAATTTGTCGGGGGAACTCATCTTCCTTGTGGGGCTCTTGGCATGGGAGACACCAATATTCTAAATAAACTTTCCCAATATGTTTCAAAGTATTTGGGGCCTTTGCCTCTTGTTGAGGTCTTGGTTTCCAACCGGTGGCATCTCTTTGTTGTCTGGTAAACTGAGGTCTGGGAGCAAATTGATTTATTTCCACTATAGTCATACGGTTCATAAGTTGATTTCTTACCTGATCAAACTGAGTATTCATCGGGTCTATCTTCTGAATCGGGACAGCAATTGGATCAGGAGCGTTGTTGTTGGAAACCTTAGTCCTTGATTCTGTCTTGTTGCGGGGATACCGAAAAGGTTCTGTTTTTTAATCAAGAGGATTCTCTTCAACGTCGATGTTGAACTCTTTAGCTTGTGCCAATGTTGTGGGATTTTTATTCTTAAGAATGTATTGTAACTTCCCTTCAAAGGCATTCATGTAAAAGAGACAAACTGATGATGTTGTAGGACAGTAGTCTGTTGGAATTTGATTGTGCAAACTGTCAAATATTGAAATGAATTCCATTACAGTTTCATTATCCTTTTTCTTTATTTGATTGAACTGAGTTGCAAGTGCCCCACCATCTTTTTTTCTCGACCATCTGCTTTTAAATAAGGTGGAAAAGGAATCATAGGTCATGATCTGATTATCAGGAAGTCCCTTGAACCAATCAAGAGAATCCTCAGTCAATGATGAGGAAAATAATCTCATGGCCACGTCTTCATGATCAATACCTACATTGTCCATGTCTCGGCCCATGAGATAAATGTGGCCTTCGACAGTTATCACATTGTTTCCTGGGAACTTTGGTAACCACTTGTTGACATATGTCGGCAGCTTGTTAGGGTAACCTTGGATATTGGCCATATTGAGGGGTTTGTAGAGGTCTCTTTCCCAAGGGCGAGCCATTGGAGCAAGGGGAAGGGATTTATGGAAAAGGTTTTTAGCAACGATAGACTTGACAAGAGGCTTTCTTTGGTAAATCTTAGAAGGTTTGAATCTCCTAGGGGGGAAAGGATTGGGGAAATAAGGATTCTAGGAAGGTGGAGTCACCAGATGAGATTCAAGACAAGCTCATCAAGAAAAGTGGAAAGGGAAAGTCCCTCGGGTAGAGTTGCCAGGTAAACTAACGGAAAGGCTTTGGCATAGCTTACCAAAGTGTCATTAGGGTACAAATAGGATTCGAAATCCTCCCCGACAACGGTGCTAAAATTTTATGGTACAAGTTGTAGGTTGGGAAAATCCCAACCCAACCAAAGAACAAGTTCTATAACTATGGGAATCCTACGCCCAATGTCACCTCGATGTAGGTCCTGCACTTCAAGGGTGACTAGGTCACTCTAGGGAGATGATCTTGGTGACCCTAGGGGGATTAAGACGAAGATGGAAGGAAGTGGAAATGGATCTCCTATAGGTCGAGTCCAAATGGAAAGAAAGGTAGGGAGAGATTCCTTGTAAGTCAAGTAAAGGTTTCCCCACAAGTATAGTGTTTTTTCGTATGATTTTACCTACCCGATATACAAGAAAACACACCTTGTAATAGTATATGTTAGTTGGATCATAAAGTTAAGCTTGTTGTCCCTAATTTGCAGCAATAGATGACAGTATATATCAGCAAAAAAATATATTATAATCTTTTCAATATGTGCTCAAGATCAAGTAGAAAATGCAAGAGAAAGACTAGCAATTTACCAGCTAAACTCAAGTTGAAGAACCAATACTATTAGGCACAAATATAAGACTATAATAAACACTTGTCTGCAGCAAATTATATCAGCCTTATGGTTGCAAAATTCAATGTATTACAGTGAGAAAATAAGCCACTAGAATCCCCTCAAACTTTGTCAAAAAGTGCGCTAGGACAAGGAGAGTACAAGTGAAAACTTTGAGCGAAAACCAATGGTTGATAAGAGAGTTATTAAAGCAAGTATGTTAGGGTTTCTACAGCCATAATTGTTGAAGATGCACATTTTTAATAGCATAAATAAGTATCCCTCAGATGAGGGCACCCTAGTGGTTGTGAGGTGCCCAAGGCATAAGGAAGTCAATCCACTTTTGCAAGAAGTAAAAAGACCGAACTTCACATTTCCCAATGCAATAATTTATTTCTCCAATGCAACAAATTAATGACTAATGTCTTTACTATTGGGTTAATGGAGTCACAAAGAGCTTAGAGAAGCTACCTCATTGGGAGTGTAAGAACTTTTACTTCCCAAGACAAGTTTCTCTAAGCTAGGGTTTAAGCTAAGAGGGTGTATGCCCTTATACTTCTCTTAGCAAACCCTTGTCAATGAATGAGTTGAAGCAAAAAATGGTGAAAACTATGGTGAGCGTGTATGCCCTTATACTTCCCACCTACCTCCTAGAATAAACAATACTTGACTTGAATAAAATGATAGCAAGAGAATAAAACCATACCAGGATCAAGAGAGATGCTAAGACAATCCACCACAAGATCTAGAAAATAACCTTCCAAGGCTAGTCATCACTTATTCCATTAACAATTTATAAAATCAGCCATACACAAGTGCACAAGAGCTAAAATAGCTAAGAAGGCCAAAAATTTCGGACCAAAACCTCTTGTGAGAGGAAAGTTATGATTTAAAATGAAATCTTATGATCTCTATTTATACAAAAACTAGCCAACATGGCTTGTCCACAAAATAATGACTAAAACACAAGATTAGGGGTCAACAACCCTAATCTTTCCCCCTTAACACAATAATATTAAACAATTCACTTAAAATTTCATTTTTTGCACAAATTAAACCCTAATCTAGGATGACTTCAACCCTTGAGGGAAGGTTTTGCCACTTTTAGGATGTCGTTAGTGTTGGAGAAGCATGGAAGGGCCTCCCAAGGCCATGTGTCAAGCATATAAGTGATCTCATCATGGTGAAAACTCTCTTCTCCTAAAACTTCCAAGTGCAAGTGAGTGGCATCTCACCACCAAGCTCTAGCCCCCATACCCATGACATCATGCTAAAAAGTGGACGTTTTGCCCCTCCTAGGAAATCGTTTGGAAAGCAATGCGTGTGTTAAGTCGTACAAGTCATCATCAAGGCCATCCAAGTCATATCTCTCTCATCTGGCATGCGGGCCCCTGGCATCCAACCTGTGGGCTTGTAGCCCCATGGAAGCCCAAACTAGGCTTGTTCTCCCAAAATCGTCCACCAGCTAGGTCTTGCAAAGACAAATGGACATGCCCTCCAAGGATCTCAAGTCATAACATCATGATAAGTGGATACAATCAATAAACAAGCCATATAATCATGTGCATCAAAGATTACCATATCAAACAATTAACATCTCAAATACATTATGTGACTTGTCAAGCTTAAATATGGGAGGGTTGACGAGGTGTCATATTGGGTAGATCTTTCCCTAGGTCAAGGAGAGACTCCAAGAGGTCCCTCTCTAAGCCATGTAGAGTGTATGAGGTGGATGGGGTCAAGACTCAATGGGAATGGGGCTCATGACATACTAAAGGTCATAGTGTCTCATTCATGGGTGCCTTTGTATAAGGTGTGTGGTACCTTCGTCGGCAATGCACCTTTTCCAAGCCTATTGTTTGCCTTTTATTTTTCTTTCTTTATATTTTATTTATCACAAGGAGAGGTTGAAGGTCATTGCCTTGGCGTGGTGACCAGATGGTGGCAATGTCACCCACAAATTCCTAATGGAAATGAGAAGGTTTGTTCGTGATGAAACTCCCTTTATCTTAGCCATGCAACTGAGAGTCACTTCCCTGGTTTGGTGACCAAATAATAACAATGTCATACCACTAGATATCCATGGACGGGATAGGTCGGCTTATGATGAGACCTCCTATCCTTCAATCTACCTTTCAGGCATTTCTTTGTTATATTATGGGTCCCCTTTTATTCAAAGTGTTGAGACCTGAAATTGACATTCTCATTACCCTATTATACTCTTCACCTATACCTTTTTGGCTTACCTAAAGCTGAGTGAATGACAAGAACGCTACCAATTTCCAGTAATAAGGTCATAAGGTAAAGTATGGTTAATTCATGCATTTTTTGGTTTATTGAGTTAAGGAATTAAATATTTCATGTACTAATGCTTGATTTGTCATATGTAAATCTTTGACCTCTAGATGTCTAGCGTTCCTATACCAGCTCAGCCATCCGATACCCGCGTGCCAAGACTGTTGTCGTCTGAATCTGGTACCAAGCGCATCTATTGCAATCCGGTACCAATGGCCACGCTCTGTCATGATCTGGTACCACCTTTTGCGCCCTGTCATGATCCGGTACCATCTGCCTGTTACGATCCGGTACTAATATGGAAGAACCTAATGCACTAAGTTAAGTGTCAGATCTCACCTAAGTCAATTGGTGGACGTCTATTTGTTTTAGCAAGGCTATGATAAGAACAGTTTGTTAATTGCCTCATCCTCATGCACTTCGTGTCATGAGGATGARGCTAAAGATGTAACCGAATGATTRAACTTAAYAACTSATTGATTTGCAAATCACTTCDCCTCCTTGTGTTTCACRATTCAGACTATTAAATAKYYRTGGCAAGGATGRTAGARGTRRKAGGAGRGTTADYATATSATCAAWATGTAAGHAGYRYATGATARTAYADRACAYRTCCTGAGTGAAGATTAATGGAATGTTATTTTATCTCCATATTCTGATTATCTATGATTAAGAATGAGTTGAATTGTTAAAGAGAGTTTTGATTTTATGTTTTGAAGTGTGAGTGAGAGTAATGTGTGTGTTAAAAGCAAGCTTCCTGTAGACTTCAGTAGCTGACCTGTTGAAGCAACAAGGGCCCACCGCCCAACAAAGGTCAGCCTCTTCGTAGATTAGCATTAGTGTCCGTTTTCAGTAGTATAAACATTGAATTAGCTAGAGCTTTAACTCTGTTAGATGATAGCAATGTAGCTTAGATTAAGATTTCCATTCTATAATTGCTTAGAGATCTTTAATTGCTCTGTTTTTGCATATGCCATGTTTTTGTTCTCATGAATTTGATTTCCTTGAGTGATCATAGCTGTTGGCAGCAATAGTCAAAACTACTTGGATAAGAACTAGTGAAGTTCATTGTGAACCACAGCAGAACCAACATGTTGATTATTGAACTACCCATGCTATGTTGATTGATGTGTGATTTCCTTTCAGAAAGTGTGGATTGCATAATTAGTTTTCTGGGTCAGACATTAGAGTTGATCTATCAAACCAATTCCATCTCATACTTGCATGTTCCATAATGGAATAGATAGTCTCTCTGTGAAGGACAACCAAAGTGCATTATAGTTTGTTATTTTGATTTGTTTCCAGCATACATAATCTAGTTTGATTCTATACTCGTGACATTAGGAATTACCTTTCTTACTGGTGTCTTGTAACTCTGTTGATTACGAATCCCGGATTGATAATTAATGAGTGCATTATATTAGACATATAAGTAGCACAACATTTTGGCACCATTGTCGGGGAGTTGCAAACAGTAGGAAGTAATTTTTAGCTTAGATTGTTTGCATAAATTTTAATGTTTTTAAAAGGTTGCTTGAGGGAGGAGGATAAAACGTTTAAGACGTGAGTGAAGAGCCACGCGGCCACTAGAGTGGGGTTCTCCGAAGCCGGGTTGCCTTCTTACTTTCTAGATAGAATTAGGATTTCAATTCAGCTAAAATTTCCATTTTATGCATAGATATAGAGATAACAAGGGTAGATTTGTAAGCTCCAAAGATTCAAAAACAAACTCCCCCACTAATCCAACTGACACTGATGCAGGAAAAATTCCACCAACAAAAAATTCAAGGGGAGCCAACGAGGCTCCAGAAGGAGAACCTAAAATGGAAGAATTAGTATTGGGACAGGCAGAACGTGAGTCTGCTGAACATTTAGGAGACACAGAAAATCCAGTTTCTGAACCATCCATCAGTAGAATGGCAGAAGAATAAGGAAATGCAGCTACAGAGACTGAAACCTTTGGGTTTCCAATCTTGGATATTTCCAGAAACATCAACATGAAGAATATCCCATTATTATCGTTACCCACTTTCAGAGGTATGTCAACTAAAGATCTAGATTCATTTTTATTCGAATTTCACATATTATGTAGAAGCTATAACTACTCAGACGACGCCCAAAAACTTAAGCTTTTTCCTGCTACAATGAAAGACTCAGCCTTAAGATGGTTCATGAGCTTATGAGAAAATACAATCCTTTCTTGGGATGAAATGAAAGACACATTTTTACGAAAATACCAATACTATTGTAAGGATAATGTTTAAAATGACATTTTTAAAATGCATCAAACAGAAGATGAAAGTCCTGAAAACTACTTAGAAAGGTTCTTATACAACTATCAAAAGTCAAAATTATTCACCTCAGACCCAGTTGTAGTAAGAACTATATTCTTGAAAGGTCTTAGGGATGATTGCATAGAAGTTTTAAACTTCTTGAGTTCCAGAGATGTACACCAAAAACCTTTTTCAGAAATTGCAGATTACTGTAGGAGATACTCAAGAGGACAAGCTAAAACAGGCAAAGGACCAAGAGATCCTTTTAGCAGAAATACAAAACAAAGTTCAGGGACTGTCACCAAAACTAAGTTAGGAAACTTATTGGAAAAATTTAAAACAGAGATCTTGAGCACAATAAGTAACCAATTAGATACTCTAAAACTGAAAAAGAAACAAGAAGAAGATGCTTTACCAATATTTTGTCATAAATGCCGAAAAAAGCACAACAGCGAGAAAGAATGCCCATTAAATGTCATAGAAATCTGTGGTCTATGTACACTAGAACACCCCACATCTGAGTGTCCAACCTTGCTTGAACTACAAGCCATGTATAGGGGAGGACGAGTCTCACAAGAACAGCCATACCCTTCTAGAAGACCTTGGAGAGCCCAAAACCCCAATACATTTTATGATCCTAATACACAATATCAACAACAACAATGGGGTCCTTCCCCAATGACTTATCCACAATGGACACCTCAGCAAACTCAGCCTTGGCAACAAGGTTGGAGAGGATCTATGTATGGAGATCCCTCTTAACCTACATATCCACAGTACCCTGCAAACATTTCCCAATTACTACCTGGATTCAACCCACCACAGATGCAAGCTTTACTCCCACCTCCTGTACAACAGCAATTTACAACCCCCTTGAATCCTAATCAGCATCAACAAGTATCTATAAATCCCAATCAACAACCACAAAACCAAGCTGCCCGCAATCCACCGAGACCAACAACAATCCATGCCTAGCCAATCCCTAACCCCAATAATCGACCCACCCACCCTGTGCAGAATACAGAAGTTCAAACCTTTCCCACCTATGAAATTCAACTACGATCAGAGAAAGTTGTAAACCAATCAAATCCTGCAGTGATAATTCAGGAAGAAAATAATAATCATTCTAAGGAAGAAAACACTCAAACCACCCCTATAGAAGAAGAGGCCTCTCCTCCTATCCCAATCACTTCTCAGTTTGTACGAGTACCCCAACAAATTAATCTCCCACCTTACCCCGAAAGACTGTTAGTGAAGAAACCCGACCCACCCTTGCACAGAGATATAGAAGATGAATTACGAAATGTGTGCATAAAAATACCTCTGCTACAAGCTATTAAGGATATCCCTATTTACGCCAAAATTATAAGGGATCTTTGCATTAATAAACCAGGAAGGAAGAAGAAGGAACCTCCTCTTGTTCAGGTAGTGGGACAATTATCTGAATTTATTTCTGAAATGCCATACAAATATAATGACCCTGGAAACCCAATTGTCACTGTTGAAATTAATGGTATTTCTCTACCAAACACACTCATTGATTTGGGTGCAGCTATTAATGTAATGCCTTTTGACACTATGCAAAAGCTCCAAATCAAACAGTTAAGACCAACCCAAACCATGATCGAGTTGGAAAATAAGTCAGTCATTAGCCCTGCAGGAAGTCTAGATGATGTCATAGTCACTCTAGCTTCTTGGGAATATCCAGTAGACTTTTTAGTCATCTATTCTAAATCATCCTCCAAACCAGGACACCCTGTGGTTCTTGGCCGCCCTTGGCTGGCCACAGCAGATGATTTTATCAGCTGTCGGCCTGGTGAGATGACTATATCCAATGACACACATAGCCAAAAACTTGTCATTTTCCCTCCTGCCCAACTGGCACAGGAAATACCTATTTGGTTACAAAACCCTTATGGAGAAGAAGATTGCATCAGACCTCTGTTAATACTTGAACAAGTAAGAGGAATACAAGAACAATCAGATGAACAAGTCTTAAGCTTATTTTTGGCTGACACAAATTGCATTGAATACCCAAGGTCTTTTGCAGAATTGTCACATTTTTTAGTTCCGAATTTCAACAAACTTGGCACCCTGATATCACTCAATTATACACTTTATCACCAGCCTCCTCAGATAAGGAAGAAACTACTGAACTTGTTGAGATTATCCCAGGAAAACCTTTGTATATCAACTCTAGTTTGGAACCAGAACAAAAGACACAAGTGATTGTAATGCTCCAAAGACAATTTGATGCCTTTGCATGGGATTATGCAGACATGAAAGGCATTCACCCTGACACATGCACACATCATATCTACACTAATGATCAAATCAGACCAGTCAGACAACCTCGGTGAAGGATGAATCCAGCCCTTAAAGATATTGTAAAAGAGGAATTGCAAAAACTCCTCCGAGCCAATCTCATATACCCCATTTCAGATAGTCAATGGTTATCTCCACTTGTCATAGTTCCCAAGAAAAATGGTAAGTGGAGGATATGTGTAGACTTCCGGGAGTTAAACAAAGCCACCCATAGGGATTACTTTCCCTTACCATTTATTGATCAGGTGTTAGATACCTTGTCCAGAAAGAAGTATTTTTCGTTCTTGGATGGGTTTAGTGGTTACAACCAGATACAAATAGCACCCGAAGACTAGGAGAAGACCACTTTCACCTGCCCTTGGGGCACACATGCTTATAGGGTGCTCCCTTTCGGACTTTGCAATGCCCTAGCCACTTTTCAAAGAGTTGTCCTAGCCATTTTCTCTGACTTGACCAATGATTGTGTGGAAGTCTACATGGATGACTTTACAGTCCATGGACAAGACTTCCAAGAAGCATTGGCCAGTTTAGAAAAAGTCTTGATTAGGTGTAAGGAAACTAACCTTTCCTTAAGTAATGAAAAATCAAAAATGATGCTCACTGAAGGTATTGTTTTAGGACATCACATTTCTCATTCTAGCATGAGAGTTGATCCGGCAAAAATTTATATCATCACACAAATAAGAATACCTTCCTCACAAAAAGGAAGTCCGCATCTTTTTAGGACATCCTGGCTACTATAGAAGATTCATTCCGAATTTTACAAGCCTAGCTACCCCTTTATTTAAATTATTATCTAAAGAAGATGAATTTAAGTGGGATGATGAATGTCAAATATCTTTTGAAATTCTAAAACAGAAATTGTCAACTACCCCTGTATTAAGAGGACCAAATTGGTCCCTTCCTTTTCATATCTGTACCGATGCCTCAGAAACAGCCCTTGGGGCAGTCCTTGGACAAAGAGAAAATCAAATTCCCTATGCTATTTACTTCGTCATTAAAAATCTGTCTCCAGCTCAAGTTAATTATACGGTCACAGAAAAGAAATTGCTAGCCGTAGTCCATGATATTAATAAATTTAGACACTATATTACAGGATATCAAGCTTTTGTACACACTGATCATTCATCCATCTGATTCTTAATGAACAAACCTGTAACAAATCCTAGAGTTACACGATGGTTTTTTTATTACAAGAGTTTAATATCAATATTATTGATAGACCTGGTAAAGATAATCTTGTGGCTGATTTCTTATCTAGCATGATTCACCTGGGAGATAATGCACCAGTAGAAGATACCTTTCCTGATGAAAATTTATTTGTTATTTCTACATTCACTCCATGGTATGCAGATGTCACTAACTATCTTGTGACAGGGAAGATGCCTCAGAAATTGTCTCCTAGAGAAAAACAGAAAGTAATTCAACTAAGTGCAAATTACATGTGGCACGATGA
>JASDQU010240943.1:261919-273427 GCA_032191745.1 Picea mariana
AAGATCATGATATGATGGAATCTCAAGAACCTCCCCGTATGACGATCTCTCACAAGAGAAATCCAGCTTGGGCGAAGGAACTTATTCAAGATGGAGAGAAGTATGGTGCCCCAGAAGGAACCATGAGACAAAGCAAGAAACCTAAGCCATTCTCTAATTACGGCCTTAATGTGTGATCTCATAGAAAAGGAACCTACTTGCTTTGAAGAAGCCATTTAGAAGAAAGAATGGGCGGATGCCATGACAGAAGAATACCAGTCCATTATAAAGAATGATGTATGGGAAGTACTTCCCAGACCAAAGAACAAAGATGTGGCATCTTCCAAGTGGATATACAAGATTAAACATGCAGCAGACAGAAGTATTGAAAAACATAAAGCAAGATTTGTGGCTCGTGGTTTTTCTCAAAAGGAAGGTATTGATTATGAAGAGACATTTGCTCCTGTAGCCAGATACACTTCTATCAAAACCATCATAGCTCTTGCAGCCAAAATGAAGTGGAAGTTACACCAGATGGATGTGAAAACAGCCTTCTTAAATGGTGTTATTGAAGAAGAAGTGTATATAGAACAACCACAAGGGTTTGAAGTTCAAGATAGAAAGACTCATGTCTGCAGGTTGAAGAAAGCTCTGTACGGGTTGAAGCAAGCTCCTAGAGCTTGGTATGGAAGAATTGATAGTTTCCTGAGGAGCTTGGTCTTTACCAAGAGTAAAGCCGATTCTAACCTTTACTTCAAGGTTATGAATGATGAGCCAGTTATATTGCTATTGTATGTGGATGACTTATTCTTAACAGGAGAAGAAAAGCTCATCACAGATTGTAAGAAGAAGCTCGCTAAAGAGTTTGAGATGAAAGACCTAGGCCTTGTGCATTATTTCTTAGGTCTTGAAATTTGGCAGAGTCCAGAGAAGATCTTCCTTAACCAAGGGAAGTATGCAGCTGAAATACTAAAGAGATTTGACATGTTGGAATGTAAATCCATGAACACACCCATGGAAACAAAGTTGAAGCTCCTAGTTGATACTTCGTCAAAATTGGTTGATGCTACTCTATATAGACAGATTATTGGTTCGTTGATGTATCTGACGAATACCAGGCCAAATAGATGCTTTGCTATGAAGACCTTGAGTCATAATCTGGTAGAGCCCAGACGTGTTCACCTTGTAGCTGCAAAGCATGTGATGAGATACCTTAAGGGTGCATTGGATTATGGTCTTTGTTATACTGGAGATCATGACTTCAGATTGTATGGTTATACTGATTCAGATTGGGCTGGAAGTGCTTCTGATAGAAAGAGCACTTCAAGATGTTGTTTCAGTCTGGGGTCAGCCATGACTTCATGGCAAAGCAAGAAGCAATCTAGTATTGTTCTTAGCACGGCAGAAGCGGAATACATTGCAGCATGTTCCGCCAGTTGTGAAGCCATATGGCTTCGAAAGTTGTTGACAGGTCTGTTCAATCTGGAGATGGAAGCCACTGTGATTCTATGTGATAACCAGAGTTGTATAAAGATGACGGAGAACCCAGTGTTCCATGATAAGTCGAAGCACATAGAGATCCGGTATCACTACATTCGTGATATGGTGCATAGGGGAGTTGAAAGCTCCAATATGTTGGCACATATGAGCAGGTTGCAGATGTGTTGACCAAGCCTTTGTCTCGTGTAAAGTTTGAGTACTTCCAAGACAAGCTTGGTGCTGTCCAAAAGGACCTCCCTCGAAAGGGGGAGTGATGTTGATGATACTATGGTATCCTTACCAACAACAGGTAGCTCCGTTAGGATTTTATATCCTAGGGGATTGATCATCCCTGGGAAGATCCCGAAGGTCCGGTAAGGACGGTCTGTCAAAGTACCTGTGCATGTATATGCCAATTGTGATCAGTAGTGGTAGCTCCGTTAGGATTTTATATCCTAGGGAATCCTTTGATTCCTAGGCAAGTCCCGAAGGTCTGGTAAGGACAGCCTGTCAGAGTACCACGTGGTGGCTCCGTTAGAATTTTTATATCCTAGGGAATCTTATGATTCCTGGGCAGATCCCAAAGGTCCGGTAAGGACAGTCTGTCAGAGTACCACAAAATGTTGTTGTTGCACCTGCCTCATTCTGTTTCCATATGATGATGATGTTGTTGTCTCAGCCCCGTGCTAATGATGTTGTTGTCTCAGCCTCGTGCTGATGATGTTTTTTCAGCCTCATGCTATTGATGATGTTGTTGTATCATCCTCATGTTGTTGATGATGGTGTACCAGCCTCATGTTGGTTATATTGTTTCTTTAGTGTTATGCTAATTGATGTTGATGCATATGATAATAATGATGCTACTCCAGCTCCATGTTGTGAACAATGATGTTATTGATCATGAGAAAAACTTCCGATGATTTGTAGATATGCCAGTCTATGTTCTAGATGTTGATGATGTTGCTTCCCTCTCTCTCCTGATGATGTTGTATTGGGTTATGTCAGTAGAATACCCTTCTCGTTAAGGGAGAGTGTTGAAATATTGTAACTTCAAAGAATATTCTAATTATATTTGAGTTATTATCTTATAGATCAAATCCCCTTTTGTAGATTGATTATGTCGGTTCTTGTATAAGACAAAATCCCCTTTTGTGGATTGGTCAAACCATATTTATATGGTGCTCGGCCCCTAAGGTTTATAAAGTGGTTTTAACCACTCTTGGTAGAAGTCGGCCCTACTTAGTGAAGAGACATAACCCTAACACCTCCTCACTAGTATTTATAAGTGAGGATGGTGCCTCATTTGTTCACTCACTCACACAGACTTCTAGTGTGCATCTTTTGAAGGAAGTTCCAGTTGCAAGAAGGAGAAGAGAGGCGCATGCTCAGTCCTACTTTATTCTTGGTGGTTTGGTCTTAGTCTTGGCATTGTTTTGGCAATCTATTATTGAGGAAGTTTTTTGCTGGGTTTTCTCCCCCATGAGGGTTTCCCAGGATAAAATGTTGTGTACCTTGTGATTGTGTTTCTTTCAGTGATCCTCTTTATGTTGTTGTTTTGAAAATGCATTGATAATCTGACAATAGTATTAAAACATAACATGGACAACCTTTGACCCAGTACAATTCTCGCAGACTTTACTCTATCCTTCATCAGAGGCATGTATTAGTTCCAGTTCTTGATGCTCGGTGGGTTTCAATAGATGCCAAGAGTCATTGGATTAAGAGGTTACATGGTGTTTGGTCAATCAGGATTGCTTATAAGCTTCAGGTGTTCACTTGGTTGGTATATCAGGGTCTCCCTTCCAAGGCAGTTTGGGCAAGAGTGGCCTTTCTGATGGCCTCTGCCTCTCTTGTTCAAAGGCAAAAATGATGAAGCATATTTTATGGAAATGTCCTTTTGCAAAGTCTTGCTGGGCACAGGTGCATTCTCAGTTGGTAAACATTCTTCAGGGAAAAGGGCATTGGAGGGAAGCATTATTAGGAGATTCCAGACCTGTGATTCGGGATTCCTTGGCTAGTATTTGGCACTGTTTGAGAGTTTCTGCTTTGCTTTTTTCTATGGAAACTTCGCTGCAAGTATGTATTTGATAACGAGATCAGTTCTTTGGTTGCTTTTGGTCAGTTATGGAGAGATGAGGTATGCATGCAATCGCTGGCAAAAGGGCCATTGTTGATTAAGGATGCCAAACTGTTAGACCAGGTCTCTTATTCTGATTTTATAGCTGTCTT
Organism: Picea mariana; assembly: GCA_032191745.1. Classification (NCBI taxonomy): domain Eukaryota; kingdom Viridiplantae; phylum Streptophyta; class Pinopsida; order Pinales; family Pinaceae; genus Picea; species Picea mariana. The sequence goes on from JASDQU010240943.1 coordinate 265,607, forward strand.
GGTTGCTTTAAGGAAGAGGATATGATTCACATTGTGTATACCCTTCCATATTTTCACTTTTCTTTTTTCAGCTGATGTAAATATTTTTCTGTATATATAAGAATTATTTCTACCAAAAGAAAAAATCTACCAAGGGATTGCATCCAAGGCACAATTGGCCAAGAGTGGACTTTCTGATGGCCTTTGTCTTGTCTGCCATCGCTTGGAGACAATGAAGCATATTTTCTGGGAGTGTCAATTTGCCAAATGTTGTTGGAGTTATGTAAAGGATCAGTATTCAGTGTTGCTTCAGGGCAATATCCATTGGTGTTCTAAATTGTTTGAAGATTGCCACTCTCTAGTTTGTATCGTGTTCTCTGGGATATGGCAGTGCTTGCAGATTTCGGTCTTATTCATTCTTCAGAAAATCAGGGTGTAACTCTATTTTTTACCGTGAGGACAGCTCTTTGTCTTCTTTTTGTTCTATGTGGAGGGATGAGGTATGAAATCAGCTCCTGGCTAAAGGTATTGTGTTGATCAAAGATGCCCAATCTTCAGATCCCACAGAGTATTCTGATTTTATCTCAGTTTTAGTAACTTCAAGGAAGAGGTCATGATGTCCATTGTATATACCCTTCCAATTTTTGCTCTTCTGTTTGTATATATTTTTCTATAAATATAAGGCATCCTTTTTCAAAAAAAAAGACTCAATTGTATTATAAGCAACTATGCATTGTAATGGAAAAAGGTGTGGAGGAAACTTATGCAAAGTTAAAATCTTGTATGACAATTGTTCCTCATGTATGAAAAATATTCATGTCAACAAAGTGTGTGTGTGTGATGTAAAACCATGAGGAGGAGAAACAAATGAAAGAAAACATACCCAATGTAGTTTTGCTCCTCATATAAGTGTGAAATAGCAAGGAGAGTGTAAAAGATAAAAATGCTAAGGAATTCTTAATTGTGTTCATCATTTTTTAAGGCTCTACAATGCAATTTTTCTATACATTCCAAAATAAATAATGGATGTGAAAGTCTTGAGGTTCTTGTATTATAAGCCTATAAATTCAAAGTCCTGAATAACTTTAAGGAGATTTATAATTTCAAGTCTTAAGAAATAACCTCAGAAAAATGGAGATGGTAATCTTCAAGTTGCTTGTCCACCCAAAGCTTGATAGGAATCAACAAAGATTGTACATACGTGAGTTCTGTACATGACCCGTCACTTTTGGTTATAGAACGGAGAGATTGCATATAGACTCTTTCTTGTGCACTTCGTTGTGCATTAGGTGCAATCCTTTTCATTTGTTGTGTTGCATTGTAAAGTAAACTTTCTTCACCTGTCAAGGAAAACTTTTAACAAAAAAAAGCGAACTTTAGCAATGAAATGTCATTAAACTACAAAGTTTCAAATCATGATTTTATTATAATATTACAACTTACAACAAACTTGAAGCTGTAATGGCATAGCTACAAAACATAAAACCAAACGTGATCTTAAATATCTTTGAAATATTCCTAGGCATAACATTCACAAGAAACTATTCATTCAAGCACAACTAATAAACAATAAGAATGCCCTAATAGCACTGAAAGTGATCAACAAGGAAAGCTTCCAAAATTTGGGTTGTAACTTTACCAAAAAAGAAAAAAGCTACTTTATATTATTTAATACAAGATGATTCAAATAAGAGATTCAAAAAAAGACTTTATACCATGGGGACCTTGCAGAAAATACATAGTATATCATTGAGACAACTCATCCAACCAAGCTAGCTGAAAACTCACTGCAATTAACTAAGTCAGCACTACTCGGCAAACAAAAGCAAATCCCCTCAAAGTTTGCATATATACATTGTATCTCATTGAGGCAGCTTCTCGTCCAACCAAACTAGCTGAGACCTCAGCATAATTAACTATGTCAGCGCTACTTGGAAAACAAGAGCACATCCCCTAAAAGTTTGCATAGTACTTTTCCATAATTATCTTGATTATGCTTACTAAACAATCCAAGGCTGACTTGTTGCACATCTTAAAATTATTTAATAAATTTAGTACAATTCTAATATTGGCAAATGTGGAGCAAGATGGAAGAACTGAAATAGAAATTCCTTACAAGCCAAGAAGATACCAGACCTGCTTGGAGAATAAGAATGTTTGCATTCTCAAATCTAGATAATCATGCATGTGAGAAAAACTCTATTAAGCACAAAAGATAACGTTCCTTCACTCTTCCATGTGACCTCTTCTACTGTACACCTAAGTAATAGGACATGGCCCCCAAGGGTGCCCTGTCTGTATATTGCATGTTGGACACGTGACATGCTAGGAAACGTGCCAAACATGTGCCAGACACATGCCCTAGACGTGAACTACATGTTCAACTCTAACAAACATTTTCATTGCTATTTTCTCACTTTCATGTTAAATTTGGCAGCATCGACAGTCATTCTCCAATGAGAGGCCATATGGGCCACCCTAAGGCTAGCCAAGGAGATTTGGAGAATCAACCAGTCTTGTGAGATATTGACAAAAGCCAAGGGGAACGTACAACCTCTGTGAGTCAAACCAAAAGTCAGGTCGAACGAGATGCTATGTAAGTCTAATGCAAAAGTCAAGGGGAACGTACAACCTCTATGAGCATAGACAGTCTAGTGCAAAAGTCAGGGGGAACATACAACCTCTGTGAGCATAGACAGACTAGTGCAAAAGTCAAGGGGAATGTACAACCTCTGTGAGCATAGTTAGACTAGTGCAAAAGTCAAGGGGAACGTACAACCTCTGTGAGCCTAGTCAAGCCTTGTGAGCCATGAGCAAAAGTCAAGGCATCTAGCAAAAGTTAGGTTGAATATAAAATTCCTATGAGCTAGAAACAAACGATACGCCTAATATTGCAAATGATATAAATGTATTGATCTAGTGCATTGGCACGTGTAACATTATCCACCATGAAGAGAAATTCGAATTGCCTTGTAAAAAAGTAGAGTTGTAACTGAAGTCTCAAGTCTAGTTCTATTTTCGAACTAAAGTGTAATGCCAAGTTGTAACTGAAGTCTCAAGTCTAGTTCTATTTTCGAACTAAAGTGTAATGCTGAGTTGTAACTGAAGTCTCAAGTCTAGTTCGTGTAATGCTGAGTTAAGTCAAGCATGCTTTCACACCTCTATTTCAATCCCTCTCCACTTCTACTCCATTCCTTTATAAGCAGAGGTCAACCCCTCTCTTCAAAACAGTTTGTATGCAGGTTAAGGGTGAAGCTAGAAGCGCATATCAGTGAGATAGAGGCAGCATATAGAGGAGGCAAACAGTGCTGTAAAGGCAGCATATAGAGGCAGCAAACAGTGCTGTAAAGGCAGCATACAGAGGCAGCAAACAGTGTTGTATATCAGCATATAGAGGCGCATATAGAGGCAGCAAACAGTGCTGTGTAGAACAGCATACAGAGGCAGCATAACAGTGTTGTATATCAGCATATAGAGGCAGCAAACAGTGCTGTGTAGATCAGCATATAGAGGCGCATATCAGTCAATTAGAGGCAGTTTCAACAGCCCATATCAGAGCTGATATATCTCAGTCTTTGAAAGCAACTAGGATACATCTATATCAGCAAGGTCTCTTAGGTCTCTGTCAAGTCAGAGTCAACTTGGCAAGCTCTTTAAGAGCAGAGTTTTCATGGTGGATGTTTGTAAGTGATTTTACAATATTAATGCAATAAAGGAATATCGTTTGCTGGGGTTTTTCTCCCTGTACAKGGTTTACCCAGGGTATATGTGTTGTTGATGTGCATACTTACGTATCTACATGATTATTGCTATTCAGTTATGATTCTATAATGTTGAAATGTATTAAGCTGGAATCAAAGTGCTGAAGAATTCAAAGAAATAATCCGCATAAGAAATCAAGCTCAAAATTTAACATTTCAACTGTACGGAAAGAGCTCTCACGGTCTCTCATTGTGCAGGTGAAGGGTAAAATTGAGATTTGATGGGATTCCAAGTGTTTTGTAAATGTTCTATTTTCTAACAAAATTGGATCTTTATGTCTATATTTCATTTTTGTATCTGTAATTTGTAGTTTTTTTAACATATATATTTCTTTTGAATATATATATATATATATATATATATATATATATATAACATGTCCTTTGTGTCCTGTTTTTGAGGTCGTTGTGTCTTGTGTCAGACACTTGTATTTCCATGTTCCGTGTCCTTGTGTCATGGACTTAGCTGTACACTAATGTTACATGCAATCAATTACATCTTTGGGTTTCAACAACTACTTTACTCGTCCCTAATTATAGGAGTGAACTGTAAATATGCACCTGTCTGCCCATGGTAAAAATAAAAATAAATTAGTATATTACACTCGGGATGAGTATTTGGAAAAGAATATTCCCTTCCTGTTTATGAAGAAAAGGTCCCTAATTTCTGGTAAAGATGGGTAGATAGTTGTTCAAATGTGGATTGAGAAATCTACTTGGCTTGCAGAGGTACGCTATGGCTTCCATCAACCAAGTACATTTACTTCAATCTTGTGACTCCTTTTGTGGCATCGAATAGCTAATCCTTCAAGAGTGGAGGCTGGAATGCTGGAATAATGGCCTATGGATATAGCATGTCGACCTCCTACCCCAAATGTAACAGCTCATACAGCTTGAGATTATTGGCATCAACAACTTCATGAAAAACAAGGTGTTCTACAAGGTCCAGGTGAAAAGCATTCGGTCCAATGACTTACAAAATAATATAAGATGAATATATGATGGGGATTTACCTCATGATGTTTTTTTTCGAAACCTTCTCCTATTGAGGTGTAATTAGAATTTTTTGCCAACTTTAAAATGAATGATGTGGAATCCGATGTCTATGTCTATCTTGAAGAGCTTTGTATTTGGTTTACATTTAATGGAGAATGCTCTTACCTTTAATATGTATTCATGCTAGCGGCTCTTAAAAATCAGTGCCATTAACCTACTTGTTTGTTGGTATGCAGTGAAAGGGGCAGTGAGTGCCACCAGAAGTTCATATCATTCAGGGGGTTGAAAGTTCCGATGTCTATGTCTATCTTGAAGAGCTTTGTATTTGGTTTACATTTAATGGAGAATGTTCTTACCTTTAATATGTATTCATGCTAGCGGCTCTTAAAAATCAGTGCCATTAACCTACTTGTTTGTTGGTATGCAGTGAAAGGGGCAGTGAGTGCCACCAGAAGTTCAYATCATKCAGGGGGKTGAAAGTTGAAACCCATAACAAATCTCAAAAGGTGAATGRCATACATGGGGTACCTTTTTGTGTTGCAYTACATGAAGGTATTTATCCTACTTCTTAAGATGATATAACAGTAGTGCAAGGACAAGGGTCTGATTTCCTACTTTTTTGGCCATTAATCTCCGGGTGAAAGGAACRGTAAATTGTAATTGGCAACCCAACATCCCAACAKGGCCAAGGAAACACAAATACTGATGAAAGTCAATGGTAGTTGGCAATCAATAGTTTGTCAATGTGTTTGATGAAGAGTCCTACAGCTCTAGGTCAATCAGTGGTTTTGTTGCAAGGCATGAAAATGGCCACTTTGGAGAAGCAGCGCAATACTAAACAATATTGTCATTTTACCTCTACGTCATAGGTATGCCACTATTAAAATCTATGGAGATAGATTCCCACAATTTTGAAGGTATAGGGAGTAGCTGATCTAATCCAACCTTCTAGTTCGATGGAATGGATTGATTACATAATGAAAACCTGCAAAGATAGTGATCAACAATTTTGCTCAAGGAAGGCCATTAAAAGTAACGTTGAAGATATTGTCCTTTAAAAGTAAGATCACCCTCGTAAGAGGAGGATTGGGCCTTTCAAAGTAATGAGTCACAAAAGGGACCCGTTGGAACTGATAATTGGCTTACCTTGTATAACAAACCATCTTTGAGTATAGTCTAGCAAAAGGTGCATTGCAAACAATAATTAGCTATTGTAAAGCTACCAGAATTGATCCAAAGTGAGGATCAGAAGGAGAGAGTTCCCTTCAAAATTGCTACATCCAATATCCAAAATGTTAAGAACACATGCAAGGATAACAAATAAAGGAAGTTTGCTGATTTATTTGTAGTAACTTTTTTATACTTAATTACAAGACTGAGCCACTACAAGTAAAACACCCATTCCATTTCGTGATGTTGCAAACTGATGGTCCCACAAGCCATTGTCCAAGCTCAGTTTGAGGCCCATCCTTTATGCCTTGAGATCATTTTTAGACTCATTTTCTTCCTTCACTTGATCTACACTCTAAGAGACTCTCTTCTGGTCAAGAATGATATCGTTATCTCATTCTCTACTCTTCCACAAAGACTGGCCTTTCTAGATGTAGATGAAGTTCATTCTCATAGGCGACTTCTTTTCTCCCACCCACTCGCATTAATATGGAGCTTCTCCCTCCTTTCAATTATTCTTTAGATGCTCTCAGTCATCTCCACCCCACTAAAGGAGATATCAACATGGCAATTGAGTATGACATCTATCAAGCATACATTCAAAGCACCTAGTATATCTTCCCCCTTCAAACTCTTGGTTCCAAGACATCTTTTTATTACGAGTATTTCATGCAGATGTTGGATAGTCTTATTGTCCATATTGACTACATTTAGGACCACAAGATACATGGCCTCAAGATACCCCTAGGACAACTATAGGTTCACTCCCACCATCTACAAATCAAGATGAAGCACCACATCCCACAATTTAAGAGGATTTGCCAGCTTTGCCTTCTCTAGGAGATCGATTTGGAGGAGCATTTTGTTTTCAGATCTCCCATATGTTAACTTGGTAGCAGAAGGTGTCTCAGCTAAGCCTATGTGTCCAAGGCTAGCTGATCGACACAATTAATTACCCAGATCAGATTTATTAATTTTATCCTAAGTTTTAACTTAGAAAAATTAAAAGGTCATTTAAATGACTTTTCACTCAGATTTGTGAAAAATTCACTTTTCACAAAATAAATAATTCACAACAGTGAATTTCTAGAGGCTTCTAGAAGCCTCTAGGAAAAGTGAATTAGAGTGATAAAAGGAGTCTGAGGGTGAAGGCGTTGTGAATTTCTAGAGGCTTCTAGAAGCCTCTAGGAAAAGTGAATTAGAGTGATAAAAGGAGGTTGAGAGTGAAGAACATAACACAATGTGTGTTGAGTTGATGAGTGAGTACGTTGGCTAAGGAAGAGGAAATCGATTCTACAGAGTGAGGAAGGGTGACTTAGCAGCAGAGGAAGTGAGTTGAGTGCAAGATGTTCCAGCAAAGACAGAGGCCAAAAAAGTTGGGCCGAAAAAGCAGGGCTGATTTATCAATGCCGAGCCGAAAAAGCAAGGCCGAAAAGGTAGGCCAAGTTTGTCGGGATGTAAGAAATTTCTGAATTTTTTGTTGCTGTAAATTGATTCCTCTGAAGCCAATAAAGCCCCTCCTTTGTTGGTTTTTCCCACTGTTGTCGTCCTTCTACACAACTACAAACGTGGAAAAGTCTCAATCCACTTGGTGTGTCCTTGGAGGCACAATGCCTAAGCCCAAACCCACTGTCACCTCAATTTGGACTTCTTCCATCTAGGCTTACTCCTAGGGAAGCCAAGGGGGGTAGACCCTATTTACTATGTGAATTGTTTAGTGAATTCTAGGAGTTGATTTTAGTTTTGTTAAGTTAGGGGGAAATCTAACCTATATGGCAAGCAACAATGCAAATGCACAATTTCAATGACAGTCAAATCCTTTCCCTAAGGTCAACTAAGACTAATGCCTAAAGATTGGGAAAGGGGTCAACTAAGTTTATACAAAAGAATTACAAGAATTAAGTGATCTAATTAC
>JASDQU010240944.1:7535-34525 GCA_032191745.1 Picea mariana
AAAAAAAAAAAAAAAAAAACTCCAATTTTACCTCCTCGCGTGCACGGGCTTAGGGAGCGTTTTCTTCCAAGGGAGCCTCCAGGGAGCGTGCGCTCCCTCCTCAAGGAGTGTTCTCTCCCTGAGCGCTCCCTTAAAAACCAGGGAGCGCATTTTTGAGTGAGGGAGCGCGCTCCCTAAAACCACTCCTAAAGGGGAGCGCGTTCCCTGAACGCTCCCCTTTGGAGCGCGATTCGGGAGCGGGTTCGAGGGGGGGTGCTCCCCTGCAACCTTGATTATAACTATTAGTAACCTTGTCTCTCTACAAATAGGTGACCAAGGATGGATTACTTTGAGGGAGAAGTTTATGAGGCATAATGGCAAAGAAGTTTGCTAGAATGAAGGTTTAGGGATAAATAATATGGGGAGAACCTAACAAACATGGACTTGGCTTTGGAAGCTGACCCTTTCAACCTTGAACTACAATTACAACCTTCCTAGGCTAGCATATCCTGAAGGTTTCTAAAGCTATTAAAAGCCAAATGAGTTGTCGCTATACTGTATGTTAGGAGAGCATGTCTAGACACTGGTATTTTTGGTTTGTGAAATTCTTGAGAGAAATATTGGATAGATGAAAATCCCATTTTTGTAAGCTTCTTTCATTGTAAGTTGTATCTGATTTCACATGTACATGTGACTATGTATAAATAAAATTCTTTTTCTTAGAAAAAGAAATGCAGGTATGCATTGAATGTGTATGAGTGAAAAAAATTTACAAAGATTATGAGAGGTTGTTAGTCATTTCAATATGACTTTTCATGTGCATTAGTTTCTCTCTTTTGGTCAAGGAATCTCTGGTAAAAGATCTGGTTTATAATAGTTATGTGGATTCCATGGCATTTTTTATTTTTCATATGAGATGATATGAGATATTGATATATTATTACAATGATGAGTGTTCCATATATAGAGAACATATGGTGACCATCCATGAAAGGATGCATCCCTTGGGTAATAAATAAATACTTATTAATCTAGGAGAATTCCTTCCTAATGCTGCCCAAACATCAACACTCCCTCTCAGCAAGGGAGACATTCTTCATCATGCCAAGCTTGTCTTTGAAGTATACAAACTTTTCCCTAGACTCATGACACCTTTCTGTCAGTCTTGGGAGATGTCTCTCTCCCACCTGAACCAAGGGGAAACTCCCTCTGTGACTCTCCCTCTGAGCCAATTGACTCTCTCTGAGATATTATCATGTTGTTTAGTGGTCTTTCTGGACTTTTGGAATCTTCTTCTCTTATAAGAAAGGTTGTCTAGAGGAAAGTTGCTCCCAAAACTACCAAAACATCAACACTCCCTCTTAGCTAGGGAGGTATCTTTCCACGATGTCTTTCATCTAGTAGTACACTGACTACTCTGCAATCAAATAGTAACACACAACTACTACCATGCCATCGGTAGCTCAAATCATTTTTCACAGTCTCTGTGATCAAGTATCACACAGCTACTTCCAAGTGATTTGGTAGTCTCTGTGGCAAACAACTAGTAGCACACAGCTACTACAATGCCATCCAATAGAACATGATTGTTGTCGAGTCATAATATTACACAACTATTTTCCAGTGATACACAATCACTTCCATTGGTACACAACCACTGTAGTATGGCATCAACTTTTTGGACCATACTTCATCTAAATAATCATACATGATGCTTGAATAAGTCAGGTGTTGAAACCTTCGCACTCAACTAATTGTCCCACAGTTGTCACGCACTCAACGAAGTGTCCCGTGACTACAAGGATCATTCTTCCTAATCAAGTCACTATATGTGACACATGAATAATGCCATTCCCGGACCATTTTCCCTAATCAGGTCACCATATGTTCCATAGGGAAAATGTCATTTCTCTCAGATGCTGAAAACCACACCATGGGCTACAGGCACCATTCTTCTAATTAGGTCACTACATATTCCATAGAAGAATGTTAGTCACGGACCATTTTCTCTAATCAGGTCACCATATGTGCCATGGAGAAAATGTCAATCTTGTACCAACCTCTCTAATCAGGGCACCATATGTGCCATAAGGGACGGACCATTCATCCTGATCAGGTCACCATCTATGCCACAGGAGAATGTCAGTCCTGGACCATTTTCTGCATAAAATCAGTCCACGATACATCAACAATCTATGTAACCTAGACCATTCTCCACAGGGAGACTGTTAATCCATCAACACACTAACTATCCATGATGCAAGGATATCAACACTCCCTCTCAACCAAGGGAGTAATCTCCACAAGCCCCAACTTGTCCCTAAAGTATACAGATTTTACCTTGGACAAGGACTCTGTCAAAACATCAACTATCTAATTATCAGTGGAGATGTATTGGAGATTTACTTCTCCCTTCTGGAAGATATCAACACTGTCTTGGACCATTCTCCACAACCCGGTCACTATTTGTGACACAGGGAGAATGATTGTCCATGATGTAATCATATCATCATTCCCTCTCAACGAGGGAAGACATTCACATCAATAGAGTGATTCAACAACTATCCAACTGGACGATGGTAATCATCTGTCATATGCCCTAAATGTCAACAATCTACTCGTCCTTATGCTAAAGTATGGCTTCTTAATCTACACTATGTCTCGAATCAAGTCCTTGCGAGAAGCCTCTGAAGCCTCACTGCTTCCATGAATTGCGTCACTGGTTGTGATATACTCTACCTCTGTAGTACTGAGTGCTATAGAAGTCTTCTTCCATGAATCCTGACTGATCTCAAGATGAAGTAGCACCCGCTGGTGCCCTTTCTGTCAAATACACTCTCTGGCTAGTCTGAACTGTATATCTCTGCAGCCTCTCTTCATCTCCTGAGACATATCCAACTGTACCACACTGGTACACTTGCTCTGCTCCAACTCAATCTGCTCAATCACGAGTTGGCTCAGGTTTCTTACAGCAAAGCACTATTTGGCTCTCTGCTTGAGAGTAGGTCCTCCACTCTCTCTGCAACTACTCCCTCTGGGAATCTACAACTGCTCCCTCTGGGACTTTGTAACTGTTAAACATTGAGACTAAGAGTATTTTCTCTACTTTGTCAGCAACTTCCCTCCTCTAGGGCTTCTCTGTGGAACTGGCTCCTCCACTCTCCCTTCGCTATTGCTTCCTCTGTAGCTGCTCTATCTAGAACTAAGAGTGGCTCAATAATTGCTCCCTATGGAGCTATAGGTGACTTCTCCTCTGTCTTTGCTCCATATGACACTAAAGGTAGCTCTTCCTCCTTCTCTAGAGGTGACTCAATATCTACTCTCTCTAGATATAAAACAGCCTCCCTCTCTAGAAGTGCCTCTACATACACTAGAACTATTGCCATGCCTGCTCCCTCAACATCTCGTGGCTCAACTCATGTATTGGGACTGCTACAACTGCTCTCTCTATCAATATTCCCAGGTACATTCTCCATAAATAGAGATGAGGGCATCAAATCTAGTTGACATTGATGAACAAAACAATCCTCCATTCTAGGCAGTGATCGCTTCAACACATAATTCAAAACAGAAGCACAACTTGCATGGATGTAGTAATAGAAAGACTATGACTACCGCAAAGAAACTCTTCTCATAGATGCAGTAATCGCACAAACTATTAAGCTCTCATTAATCATGCCAAATGACAGTGAAGTTCCTTTTGACAGATCGCACGCCTCTTCTTTAAACCAATCGCATGCTCTCTTCTATTTATTTGCAACAGTCAGTTGTGTCTGACTTGTTGAAATATCTACGTCATTATGTCACCTAAACAGGACCACACCAAGCTCGTGATATCCGCATACTTCCTATACAGTTCACTATTGTCTCAATAGTCCAGCGTTTTAAATGCTCTGAAGTAAATATGTCTTCCCAATACTCCTTGTGATCTCTTAAATGTGGGGCTTTGTCAGACTTCCATCACGAGCTGGATACTTTCGAATATTGATCTCCATTTTGGTTACGCTTTACGCTGGTCTCTTATGATATAACTACATGCGTGCGAATGACTCATGGACATTGTAGTTATATCCACATTTTCCCTCATAGTAAGTGTGTCGATTGATGTGAAATGACATTTTGTGTAACCATGTTTTTCATATCCTGTATGTGAAGGCTTCAGACGTAGTAAAACTGTCGAGCTATTTTCCCCCCTGAATCTCTTGGCCATGGCTTCATTTTTCCTAGAATCGCACACTTCCTTCTCTTTGTTATGCATCAATGAGGTTTAAAAAAAATCTATGATCTCCAACAAAGGTAAATGGTTCATGTAGTGATGTTCAATGTGAGAACAAATGGTAGTCTTGCTTAATAGCCTTTAGCATTTGAATCTAATCTACATCCAAAATTCGAAGCCCAAAACAAGTTTTGGAAAAGAATTAGTTTGTAATGTAGTAATCAAATATGATCTTCACAATGTTAGAAATCTTCACACAAAACAAAAGCTATCTCTCTTATTTTCCTGGGCCCTCCCGTGAGGGAGTCAAGCCCAGTTCCTCTTTGATACCATGTTGATTTTTCATATGAGATGATATGAGATATCGATATATTATTACAATGATTAGTGTTCCATATATAGAGAACATATGGTGACCATCCATGAAAAGATACGTCCCTTAGATAATAAAGAACTACTTATTTATCATATATATTATATAACTACTTATTAATCCAGGAGAATGTCTTCCCGATGTTGCCCAAACATCAACGGGCATGAGAAGAGTCCAAAAACGCTCCCTAAAATGTCAAAATCATACAGATGTCAATGAAAACATTTTTGAGGATTAGATTTCAAAGTACTTATTTATTTTTTTCAATTCAAGATACAACTCAACCTCCTTCCTACCCTCCATTGTCTTTATGTGTGTCATTAGACTTGGTATACTAGCAATGGAAAGACAAATAACAGATATTGATTTGTATGTAACATGATAACTTTTGTTGTCTATCATGAACTCTCGCATTTAGTTAGGAAACTTGTTATTTTACTTAACAAAGTTTGGACTACCTCTAAAGGCATGCTTTTTTCGTTAGCAAAGACCTCATCTTTGGAAAAACAAACCCAAGTTATCCACACATTTCTGTGAAAAAAATTGTGAATTATTTGTTCTTAAAATGGTCATGGATTATTCATTGTTATATGCACATACCAGTTGTATTCTATGATTCGTGCTTCATTTGGTTGATGAGATAGGATCCTTACCATTATAGTGCATATTTCTCATCTTTCAATACATTTAGAAAGGGGTTTAGCAATTTTAATCACATTTCCATTCTTGTTTGAATGGGTTGCAGATTGTTTGTATTTAGGGAACACTGATGTATCATGAAATATAATGCTATTATCATTTTCTGTCTTCTCTATAAATGTATTGACTTATCCATAGCACATAATGCTTTTATGTGAACTATCCAATTTTCTAATCTTTCGTATTGCACTTGCCATTTTTGTGGGGATTTCACATGATTGATAATATGGAAGGTAAGTGTGGAAGCTTGCAATGCAGATGGTATTATCCAGAGTGAATTACGTGATTTAGATTCATGATTAACTTTGTTCTTTCCAATTAGAAAAAAACGGAGGGGAGTTATTAAAAATGGCCCACTTGGTCCAATTTTAGGCAGGGATATGAAAAGATTGAATAGAAGTCCATTGTCTATAGAAGGGTTCAGGTATTACTTAGACAATGGACAACATGTTTGAGTTTACGGGTGATCCGAATTATTTTCATAACGAGATGAGAGCGGGGATATAATAAAGAAATGTACAGAGATATATTGGATATCCAATAATATAACAAATATATAGCATAGATATAACAATAAACACAGAGATACAATAATACACAATTTCTATTAATGAGTGAAATGTACTGAACTGTAAAATATAGAGTGAATGAACTCGCTAGAATAGTGATAGCTTATCTATGAGAAGAGATGTTACGGATATGCTCATTAAAAAGAAGATGATTGTTACAATGAGCATACCAAGGCCTTTTTAACATAAATAAAATCCAAAACCTTAACCCCAGAAGATGAAAATCCAACAGTTTTGTGGACCTCGTTTTGGGTAGTTTGGTGTATCAACTTCCCGGGGGTGTAACTTTGGCTTATGATCTTCGTTTGGGGCACACAATAGCTTGTTGGAAAGGTATCAACGAGGAGATTCATTTTTGGGGCTCAATGAGAGCCTTTGATTATCATTGAGATGCTCGATCGCAAAAAAACTTCATTTATGCCCTCAAAATGGCCCTAGAAGTTTAGGAATCGATAAACTACTAAAAATAGTAAATTGTCATAACACTATTTTGAGCCAGTTGGAATAGGTGGGTGGCCACCGATATCCACTTGGATCAATCCTCCCTCCTTAGGAAGAAATGGTCTCCATTGCGTTGAGTTTCCGGGGGAGAGGGGAAACCGTTTGTTGAATCTGAACCTTGGTGAGTTGCTTTCCTTGCTGGAGAAGTTGCGCTGCTTGACGTGTTGAAGGTTGTCACAAACCTATTGTTGGTGGGGTTGAATATGTTCAACCAACATGTTGTATTTTATCTTGACTGGTCATTGTGTAGGAACCCTCGTAGGTGAATAAACAATATCTTATTTATTTTCTACAATCTTCTACTGGATAGAAAGGTCTTGGGCCAAGGCTGTAATGGTTGCAGTGTTTTTATGTTCACCTTTTGAACAAATTGTGAATAAGCTTAATTTTGTAGTATTAGATACTACCTTGCGGCACTGTTTAGGTGGAACAGTAGTCGGAACTACCTCTGGTATCCTATAGAGATGACCGCCTAGAGTAACAATGACACTATGGGGTCGAGACTCATAGATAGCATGGTGATTCCACACATATAGTTGGCCCAAGAGAACATCACACACATATAGTGGGGCAACATCACATAATACCTCATCCTTGAAAGGTCGGATGTTGTATGACAATCGACACTGCTAGTTGACACAGAGATCGCGTCCTTGGCGAAGCCACCCAATGTTGTATGGTTGCAGGTCTGGTGTTATCGACAATCCCGATTGTTTGATGACCTTTGGTGAGATGAGGTTCTTCTGGCTTCTTCTATCAACAATAAAATGCATTGGGGTCCCCTTCAACCACATTTTTGAATGGAAGAGGCGCTCCCCCTCTTCAGGATCTTCTGGTTGAATTGTTGCGGTCGTGACAGTAGCAATGGGGTCTATGTCGATGATTTGTCTTCTCCCATTATTTTCTGAATATAGGTTCGTCTCTTTGTCTTTGATCTCAGACACCAATGATTGTTTTTAGTGACATTCATCAATGTTGTGTTGGGATTTTGTGGAAATCACACCACTTTCTAGTATCCTTGTTCATCTTCCCATGACCCTTCTTTTCCTGTGCCTTGGACTGGGTTTCAGGAAGATGCTTGTTAGGGTTGTCTTTATCATACCTTGGTTGTTGCAGATTTGCAGGCTTGAACTCTCATTTTTTCTAGTGCCTAAATTTCTTCTCAATTTTGACAGCATATTGATAAACAACTCCTAGTGATGAGATGTCCAGAAACTCCATTTCAGTTTGGATGTACTTGTGTAGAACCCCACGGTATTTCAGAACCAAATGTCATTCGAAACCTTTGATACCCAGCTTGGTGCACAAGGTATGGAAGGTAGTGGTGAACTCCAACACTGCTTGGCCCCTATCTTGATACAGCGTGGTCCATCTCATGTATTAGTCTTCATAGTTTCCAACAGGGTAATATTATTCCTTGACCGCATCCACAAAAAAATCTCAAGTGGGCTCGGCCCCATATATTTCAGACTCCTATGTGGAAATTTGCTCCCAGTAAGTTTCCCACCAATGTTTGACATGGGGGAGAGCCTTAAGGAGTGCTAAGGTGATATTTTCCCTGTCGAAAAAATTGTGATCAGAGAAATAACCTTCTAGCAGATTTAACCATTTTTCTAGGGCATCCGCATCTATCTAACCTTCAAATACAGGAATATCAAAATTAACTTGTACCTTGAAAGGAGAGGTTCCTCCAAAGTGGTCGCTTGATGAATATGTGTCTGCTTCTATCGACAGACATTGAAGGATGTGGAAAAAAATCTCCATCATTTCGTCCCTTTGTCGCATGAAAGCTTGTTCGAGCAACAGATTAATAGAATCTTCTGCCCCATAATTTTTCTTTTCTTGCACCATGGAGGGTTTCTTGGGCGTGCGAGAGCGATTTTCCTCAAGAGAGACCAACTCAAGACCCAACTTTCTATACTCGGACATACACTGAAAAACGATCAAGAGCAACTTGTTCTGATACCGCTAATCTGGATTATTTTCGGCACAAAATAATAGCGAAGATATAATAAAGAAATGTATAGAGATATATCAGATATCCAATAATATAATAGAGATATAGCAGAGATATAACAATAAACACAGAGATACAGTGATACACAATTTCTATTAATGAGTGAAATGTACAGAACTATAAAATACAGAGTGAATGAACTCGCTAGAATGGTGGTAACTTATCTCTGAGAAGAGATGTGACTGCTATGCTCATTCAGAATAATATGATTGTTACAATGAGGCTCCAAAGGCCTTTTTAACATAAATAAAATCCCAAAACCTAACCCGGGAAGATGAAAAACCAACAGTTTTGTGTACCCCGTTTTGGGTAGTTTGGTGTATCAACTTCCCGAGGGTGTAACTTTGGCATATGATCTTCGTTTGGGGTGCATGATAGCTCGTTGGAAAGGTATTGAAGAGGAGTAAATTTCCAGAATATTGTTTTGAGCTAGTTGGAATAGGTGTGTGTCCATCGATATCCACCTAGATCAAAGGGGATGCTTACCACTCTGATTACAACATTATCGATTTTTAGAGCAGTTTTATGGATGGAGTAGTTGCTCTCATGGGATCTAGTTTTAATCTCAATTTATCTAATATTAAGAGCCATTTCCTTGTTGATAACATTAGAGCTATTAGGAACCTTGATGCAGACCCCTCTTCTCTCCTAAGGGTTGCGCGACCTCCCGGTCTAGGATCGATTAAGAAACAGAGTCTGATTGACTCTCTGGGTCTCTGCTAGACCCCATAACCCACTTACACAGGTCCTTTCTCCAAAGACACAGGTCGTATGAGACCCGCAGGCACTCTCCTGAGCGTTGTTCAAACCTTAATGCCAAGCAGGCGCTATCTCTTCTCTGGCTAAGCCCTTTCCTTTACGTGACCACGATTGTGACCACTCGCCTAATCGAAAGGTGCATCGCGACTTCGCGTATCGGGTCTTTGCATGTGATTCACCCTGACTCTCCTAACCTCTGAAATCCCAATAGGATCCTAGTGCATGTTAGCCCTGTTATCGCTAAAATTTCATCCGCAAATGGTTACAGGAATCCAACATCTTCAAACAACTATTAGTTCACCCATGGACCAAAATTACCAAAAAGCATTTCCAAAAGGTCCAAAACTATACAACCAGTTATAAAATCAAGATGCGTTGTGACTATATAGGGCGCGTGTGCACATGCGCCATCAAGAAATGCAAGAAAAGTGCACATGTGCATGATGCACGACTGTGGACGCTAAAAGCCGCACACACCTGAGAACGGTGCATTTATGATGTTGTTCCGCCTCCCACCCACTTCTGGTTCATCTTCCAAGTCGATTTGACATCAGAATTTTGGCTAGATCCAGCTAGGTGGCTGGTCAAAGACCTAAAGGTGCCCTAAACAGCCCCTTTTCACACTAAAAGGTAGTTGCACAATACCTCAAAGTGGTGCTATAAAACAAGGCCATGGGTGCACTACATCTTCAAGGAATTCATTTGCAAGGTTATGATGTTGTTATTCTTTTGGGGAAACCTCTTTTCTCATCAAGAGCATACTAGAACCATTCCATTTGGGCAATCCACATCACCTTTTGAGTGGGTTAGCTTGGGATTCGTTCACCATTTCTTTCAAGTTTTCAAGTTGTAAGAAGAGCTCAATCTTGGGGGTCCAAGAGCCCTCCTTTGGAGGAAGAAGGGACCCAAAGTCCCTTTTCTCTTTGGTGTTTTATTTTCACTAATACAATCATTTCCATTGGTGACATAAGTCTTGTTTGTTTCTTGTTCTTATGTCCTTATGCACAATAGTTTAAATGTTTTTTCCTTTCCTAGTTTAATTCTTAGCTTAGTCTTTTATGTTTATTCTTCTAACCCTTTCCTTTACTGTTGTCTTGCTTAGCTAACCCAACTAAGCTTGTAAGCACCTTTATTTTTCTCATTTAGGTGACAAAAGAGGCGCAACAGATTGACGACGCCACTGGGGAAAGGTATCAATTTCCTACCCCACTTGGGTTATTTTAGCTCTTTTTTTTACTTATTTAACCTGCAGGTACCATAACTAGCCCAAGCCGACCTGCAAAACATCAAATTCAAAGCTGAGTTGAAAGAATTCCATCCAGAATTTTCTTCACAGGCATGTGACAGTTGTGCGCGGGTTTATTGGCCCATAGTCACGCATCGTGCGCACGTGCGCCAAAATCACTGCATTACTTAGCACCTTCTGTGCACCTACTCTCTAAAATATTTTTTAGTTCGCTCATTAGCGCTCAGAGTGCCTCTGTCCAGTCTGAAACCCACACACCTGTGCAAAAAAGCACACATTGTAAGCTTTTTTATGATCTGTTGAAGGCCCAGAGCCTTCTTAAAGATGATTCCATGCATGTTGTAATCTACACCACACTTACATTCCCTCTCATATAAAGGGATTAGTCAAAACATATAGGCACTTAGGGGTTAAAAATCATTATTTTTCCTCTTTTTTCTTTTTATTTCGCCACATGGACGGCTTGCTTTGACTAAAAGTTGGAAGCATTCTACATCACATATAAAACTTGCATTGGGACTAGAAATTGGATATCAAACGTTGAGTGTGCTCTTCTCTCGCGCTCCAAAGCGATCTTGAGAATCAGAAAGAGGTTGAAAGACAATTTCATCTCCCTTAAAAAGATAAAATCTTTAGGAAAGGACAATATTCCCCTTGAGACTCCTCTTAGTTTATTTTTCAAAACACATCTCAAGATTGTAACGGGCCCATACATGCCCACATGCTACAAAGATAGGATAGTGTTGAAATTTACTTTCTTAGATTAAATCACTAGGTAAGTTTAAAGGTTTTGTAACGAGCCCATACATGCCCACATGATCACAATCTAGGATAGTTTCAAAGCTTTCTTAGATTAAATCACATTAGGGAGTTAAAGTAATAGTAAAGGACCCACAGGTACACATGCTAGCTTCTTAGGGACTTTTGAATTCCGCAAGGTTGCACCAATGACATTTAGTTAAATAGGTAATCAAAGACTTGTAAGGACCAAGCGAAGTCCACATCCAGGAAGGTGACACCTAATTCATTAAAAATTTGGCACACTTTCACTCATTCACACACAAAGGTCACTTCTCACTCACATAGTTTTCATCTCGAAATGTGGAGGTTGGAGTAAGTTTTCTCCAAAGGAATTCCGAAACACCCCACCCTTTTCTTGATGAAACTATCCATGCCCACTTAATTTCAACGAGATTGGCTCACACCCCCAATCTCTCAAACAACCACATCTAAAATTCTTCTAAAAACTCACTAAGTTTTCCTCCATAGGAGGTGTCAAAAGAAATCTTTTAGTCTAGGTAGGATTTCAGGGATAGGCATCCAAATAACTCCCCGTTATCTGGTTCTCACATTTTCAAAACAATAGAAGCTGTCAAATAGGGAACTTAAATCCTCCAAGTCAAGTGTTCCTAACACCATAAGGAAGGGAGACACCCGTGAAGGGTTGAAGGATGAGGTCTAGTTGTTCTGTGCATTCCCCCTTGAGGCACCCACCTCTTGGACGGGATCCGGCCTATGACCCATTTCTTAGGCCAAAAATCTAAATGTCGCACTTTGACCGAGGTACCTAGTGACCAAATTTTAGGACATCTACCCAGGTGGCAATTATGGGCTGCAATTGGACCTTGATTGGATTTTGTGTGGCTATTGGGAAATATCGCCAGTTCTTTTGGGATATGCCCCCTCTACCCCTCATTATAACTGATTGCTTCATCCTTCACTAGTTTCTCTTCTGATGGCTTCAGACCCCACTGTCGAGTGCTATTGGAAGGTCCAGTGCTATTTTGAGAGGAAGGATGTTACGTCTTTTAGGACATGAGCATTTGTTTTCTTTGTTCCCCCACGTGGAAAAAATCCACCTATCCACATATATGCTTCTTTATCAAAACACTTTATGTATGATGGCCTTCTGATTACATTTGATTTGGATATATATCGTGTAAAGTTCAAAAAAAAAAAAAAAAAATTACAGCAAAGGCTCTTGTTTATTTATTGCTCTCACCACCATTCGCACACATTCACTCAGCTAGTCGGACATCATACGGGACCTAAAGAACCCCCTGTCGTTCTAGATGCTTGCTAAATCTCCCTCCTATTCTAGGGGGAGTTCCTAATCTTGCCAACTCATTAGCTCCACCTTCTCACACTCCTGTGAGTGCCACTATCTTGGGATCAGCTTTGCTTGGTTCCACCTTACTTGGGTCCAAATCCCAAGGTGCACCTTCCACTCGCTCTCCTCTACACAAAAGCGGGGGCCCAACTTCCTCTCAAGGGGGAATTACAAACCCACCTAGTCCCCTCCAAGGGTCAGGTACTCAAAACACTCACACTATGGCCAAAACTAATCCTACGCCACCACCCCATATGCCATATTTAGCTTCCCTCAACATACCGGATCTGACTAAACTCACCAATGATCCCATATTGCACAACCCCACATGGCCTGCAATGCCTGCCAAACTCCCTTCAGACATCCCCAAGTTTGAAGGCAAAATAGGAGATGATCCTGCCAACCATATCATGACATTTCACCTATGGTGTTCTTCGAACAACATCATGGACGATCCCATCCGATTGAGGTTATTTCAATGAACACTCACTGGCCCATCTGCCAAATGGTATGTCGAAGAAAATTCGGGTCCCATGTGACCTTTGAATCCTTGGCCAAAGCATTCTTGACCTTCTTTCAACTACCAATTCGTCATGACAATGGCCTCGAACTACTCTCAGAATTTAAACAAACCTCTGCCATTCACATCGCTGACCACATTCATGAATGGCGTCGGCGGTCTAGTCTCTGCAAAGCCGAAGCTACTCCACAACAATGTCTCAATTGGTTCCTCAAAGCACTTGTTTCCCTCCTTGCCAAAGATGTGGCTGCCACCTTCCCCCAGTCTGAAGAAGAAGCCATTAGCAAGGCCCAACAGTTCGAACTCATTTATTCACAGTCATGATACTTATATACAGTACTCCCTAATGCCTCGAGACCCGTTCCATTCGGCCAAGACAAACCAAGAATGTCTCACTCAGCAGATGGATTGATTGGTACCACAACACACCACAATCCATACCCCCCACAACCCACTAGGTATGGTACACCTCCATATCCATTGGCATATGGAGGAAATCCTTACTACCCCCCTCCCCTTTACCAACAATCATATCCTGTTGTTCCCCCTCAGTCATTGGGGGCACCCCCACCAGTACCCATGTCATATCTGTTCTCTCAATCCAATACGGGTCCACCCCCAACCCCTGGATATAACCCTAGTAGTAGTGTAAGAACCTCTACATCCTATATGCCATATGGATCCTATACACATAACAATCCATATTTTCCATTTCCTAGTCCTCCCCAGCCGGTTAATCCTCCACTGGGACAAACACATGCCGGCGTCAACTTTTTTCATCCCTTTCCCATTCAATGGGTTCATACATTTGAACAGTTGAATACGGCCAATTCGAATCATAAGTAGAAAGGGAGAAACCAAAACAATGACAATCTAGGACCAGGCGAGAATGACCCCCACAACCATCCCATTGGGGGCAACCAATACCAAGACCCCCAAGGGGGCACCAATAAAAATATACCACAACAAGGGAAGCACAAAAATCTTCGAACTAACTTCCCTTGCACTATATGTGGTGAGTATGGACATTATACTCGTCATTGCCCCCAAATTCTTGATCTCCAATGGATGAGGGCATCCATGAACTCACAGGGCCCTCTGACACAATCTACCCCACAACAGTATTTTCAACCACTGCCTCCAATTGTTTTTCAAAACCCCTTTCCATACCAAGGTGTGATGAACACCCAACAAATGATCAACCCTACCCCACTACAAATGGGGCAATATCCAAACCCGGGTGCCACTCAAACCGAGAATTCGGTTGATCGCAGTGTCCTCATCACCAGCGAAGAAATTCTTCTGCAAACCCGCAACCGTCAATATGGTATGTCTCTTGAATCTACCCCAACCACCTCAGAAACACTGCCAGCTACTACAAGACAACCATTGATGATTCCACGTCCTAATGCAGAACCCATTCCTCGCATACCACGTATGCCTTTACGATGGAATGTACATAACTCTCATGCTAGGGATGCTCATAATTATAGTCTAGTTGATCACTTAGCCCAGTCTCCCACAGCCATATCTGTGTTGGAGGTCCTCCAAACCTGTCCATCACAGCCAAAATCCTTGCTTTTTGCCTTGGGGGAAATCAACATAGCTGACATGCAGCTGATCACATTTGATTCAGATAATGGAGAACCACGTCTTCCCGCCCAAATAGCCTTCCAAATACCAGTTAGGATCTGGAACACCACAGTTTATTGGTGTATCATCGATGAAGGTGCATCCACCTGCATCATGTGTAAACACGTATGGCAGAAAATTGGCTCCCCTGAGCTAGTACCCTCTACCATCACCCTTCGAGCTTACGACAGTTGACCAACATCTTCTGTAGGGATTTGTCAAAATGTCCCCATAGAACCTGGGGGAAAAACCATCCTCATTGACATTGAATTTATCGATGCCCAGCTGGATTACAATATCTTGTTCAGACGCAACTACATGTATATTATGAAGGCAGTCGCCTCTTCTGTGTTTCGTACGATGATGTTCCCCCATAATGGGAAGATCGTCACCATCGACCAAATTACACATCAAGAGCCTAACCATTCTGCCAACATCGATAACATCCTCCCCCTTGTTCATGTTAGCTCGAATGATTTTCTAGTTGCCAACATTGGCCTTGGATTATTTCAAGACCCATCCACGTTGGACACTTATCAGGGAGCACCATCGTTCCTAAACCCATCTTTTTCAACACAAGTGTGTGTAGTTTCCTCTAAAGGAACAGACATCGGAGACAAGAATCCTATCACTGAGTCCCCTTCCCATATCAAAGTTCTACCAGTTGAAGAAATACTACCTCAGGAGTTCCCTGAGAGTGCCACCGCACCACTTATCACAGATCTCCCCCCCCTCCAGGGGAAAATCCCGGTATGGTATCTACATCCACCCAATATGGTTCCTCAACCATCCCTCCCTCCTCAGTCAGAGGCAATCCCAGTGCAGATTCCAATACTTGTTCCTACCACACCACCCTCACCCCCAATCACTAGCACCATCGTTGCAGCTGAGGGCAGATGGAAGAATAAAGAGCCCATCGCTCCACTACCTCCCCAAGTTCAACTCCCTTGCACCTTATGTGAAAGAAAAGGACACCCCACTCACAAATGTCCTTCTCTTTCCGAGCTACGCAGTTTTATCCATCTTCCTCAAGAACACCTTTTGCTTACCACTCCACCAAGGATGTCCCATGCTACTACGACATCATCAACCACATGCAAACAACATATACAAACCAATTTCGCATGTTCCATATGTGCAGAATATGGGCATTACACTCATCATTACTCATCTATCCCATACGTCCGCCACACATTAGTCGTGGAACGCCACACATATCCTCCTGAGCTTCCTCCGACACTCCATACCAATGCTCCTATGAATGTAATTCATTATATTTATTCATTAGTCCTCGAGAAAAGGGGAGGTCCATGTCTTCCCACCAAATTATCGCCTGATCATCCATAGTGTCAGTGAAACTGGGATGGCATTATGGACCCACCATCCATATCTAAGCCCTTTTCCCCACTTTCATTTTTTGGTACAGGAGCCCATAAGCTTTGTTTTCCAAACCATCTTCGGCCACTTACACAAACATTTTCATCAGGTTATCATTTTCCCTTTTCCCCGGCGGAGCATCTTTCCATAACACACTCAAGTACGCCTGCTCATGTTCAAAATTATCAAATAACTGTTATAGGTCCTTTATTTTTAGACATTGTTCATGTCGGGATTTGGTTTTCATGTGTGCAGGTACTTGGTCATCACATACCAGTGCGACCCCTTCAGATATATAATCAACACTGGCATGCAATCATTCCCTCTGAATCTCAATTGCATCTCCAGTCACACCCTCTGAAATTTGCCTTTAGGGTCCCTATATCCGGTTCTGCAGTACTGTCACCTCCACTGCATTTTGGGTACTGTCACCTGGTAGCACTCTCCCCCACATGAGTTGTCCCATTCATAGCCCCCATTGGCACTTTGACACTCATGTTGTTTCAACCTTTAGGGATGGGAGTCCCGATAGTCTTACATCATGTCACAAATCAACCACATACTCCTTCTCCTCATTTTTCTAGCCTACCCAATGGATTCCCAAGGCACTTCTTCATGGTTTTATTTTTTACTGCACTCCCGTAGCATCATTTACAATCCATTTCATCTCCCGCCAGTTTTCCCATCTTCAGATTTCCCTCCATACATTTCCCTACTATAGAAACCTGCCTATGGGGCCCCAACCCCCCACTTGTTTTTTAACCAACTTGCGCCATCCTCAGGCCAAGCCATCTAACACTGGGGCACCCGTTCCTGTATCTGCATTATTATCCCCACTGATTTTTTTAATTCCTTTTGTAATTAAGCCTTTGTTTCCAACATTTTACATAGCTTTTTGTCGTCACCTTTGGCTACCTTCTTCCTTTTTGGAAAACACAACCCATGTCGCCCTTGGTTGGGGCATTCCTTATCACCTAGGCTTGTTGACATCGTCCATAAACTTCGAGTATCCCACAAGCCACCTACCTCTTCTCTCTGAGTTTGTTCACTTTGTCCCACATCTGGCACAACTTATCCCACGTCTTGTTGTCCCCCTAACACTTGACCTAGTTGAACGGTTGTGGCCACTTATACTTCGCATATATTCCCAATCAAGGGTAGTCTTGAGTCTCCACGCATATGGACTTCGTTCATGTACCTCCTCAGTTCCTGACCTCACTTAGTGGATTCCATGAAGCCTGTTGCTTCTTGGAGTTGTGTCTCCCTTTTTGTCGACATCAGCACAGTTTCCAGAAGGGCGATAATATCTTGACTCTCATTACCTTTACAATGAGGAGTCTCGGACGGCACAGGGAAAACCATCATTGCTCTCTGCTGTCGTTGACCCCCATAACATTCGAATTCAACACTTTCTCATGTTACGGTGGGTCTTACTTTGCGACTATTGCAGTTGTTTTTTATATTTTCCAAAGACCTCTGAAATTTGTTGGGCTATCAATGCCCACAGAATCCGTGATACTTCTTACAGGTGTCATTGCCTACGGTTTAGAGTATTTTTCCTCATTCAGAATTTCCCTCTTCCTTTTTCAAAACCGCCCCCAAGGGCGCTGCAATTGTCTACATCAACACACAATTTCAGTTACTATACAACACCCTTTTTTTTTTGAGTTACATGACACAAGCATGGGGCATGCCCGCCTCGTTTGTACACAATTTATTTTCCACACCTTGCGAAAGGTTGGGTCCTACAAGTTCCCTTCTCCCTCCAACAGGTCACTCTCGATACTCTCACTATCACTCTTTCTTACAATGGTACTCTCAGTAGAATAAACATTGATGAATTTTGGCTATCCGTATGCTCCTAACCTCATCCATCAGGGGGCATATGTTATCACTGAAATTTCATCCACAAATGGTTACAGGAATCCAGCATCTTCAAACAGCTATTAGTTCACCCATGGACCAAAATTACCAAAAAAAATTTCCAAAAGGTCCAAAACTATACAACCAGTTATAAAATCAGGATGTGATATAACTATACAGGGTGCACACGCACATGTGCCATCACGAAATGCAGGAAAAGCGTACATGCGCACAATGCACGACTGTGGACGCTAAAAGCCACTCACACCTGAGAACGACACATTTATGATGTTGGTCAGCCTCCCACCCACTTCTGGTTCAGCTTCCAAGTCGATTTGACATCCAAATCTTAGTTGGATCCGGCTGGGTGGCTGGTCAAAGACCTAAAGGTTCCCTAAACAACTCCTTTTCATACTAAAAGTTGATTGCACAATACCTCAAAGTGGTGCTATAAAACAAGGCCATGGGTGCACTACATCTTCAAGGAATTCATTTGCAAGGTTATGCTATTGTTATTCTTTTGGGGAAACCTCTTTTCTCATCAAGAGAATACTAGCACCATTCCATTTGGGCAATCCACATCACCTTTTGAGTGGGTTAGCTTGGGATTCTTTCACCATTTCTTTCAAGTTTTCAAGTTGTAAGAAGAGCTCAATCTTGGGGGTCCAAGAGCCCTCCCTTGGACGAAGAAGGGACCCAAAGTCCCCTTTCTCTTTGGTGTTTTCTTTTCACTAATACAATCATTTCCATTGGTGGCATGAGTCTTGTTTGTTTCTTGTTTTTATGTCCTTATGCACAATAGTTTAATTGTTTTTTCCTTTCTTAGTTTAATTCTTAGCTTAGTCTTTTATGTTTATTCTTCTAACCCTTTCCTTTACTGTTGTCTTGCTTATCTAACCCAACTAAGTTTGTAAGAACCTCTATTTTTCTCATTTAGGTGACAAAAGAGGCGCAACAAGCCCCTCTATTCTCCTTCACCGATGTGACCCTTCGCTATGACCGCTGGCCAATCCCCCATGCGCATCGTGATTTTGCGTATCGGGAACTCTCGATGTAATTCACCTCTGGTCTCCTGATATCCAAACTCTCGATGCTTTAAAACTAATGACCCAGATCCTCCCTCAATCCAACGACTCAGATCAAATCGTGCTCACTCCTATCTCCCGATATGTCGATATTTCGGAGCGCCAAATCAATGGCCCACAATCCTCGCGATCCAATGGTCCTGATTTATTTTTTCACGTATCAGGACTTTGCGTTTCACAAAGTTGGAAGACTGCACACCTCCCTTCTCCCGATATCCGAAATTTTGATACCTCCTTCTCCTGAAATGAACCAATAGTCCAGATCTCTCCTCGATCCAATAGTTCAAATTTAATCGCAAACTCGGATTTCGCGAGTTCCCCAAACTCTCACTTCTGATTTCCCGAGTTGCGAACTCTCGATGAAACCAGATATACGGTTCAGCTCCCTCCTCTGATCAACGGCTGTGATCAAATCGTGATCTAGCAAGTCACGAGTTCTTGTAACTTTGCCTTTGAATTCTCTAAGTCACGAGTCATTGAAACGTTGAACTATCGCCACGTGTCCCCATTGATGGACGATTCCGATGATTTCGTAATTTCATAACCCTGATCCTCCTATGTACTTTCAAAGCTTATCATTAGTGCACTTTACCTTGATCGGGTGACTAAGATTCTTTTGCGCTCAGTCCGAACAGCTGAGATCTTTCCTCCTCTATTTTTTCTCTTGGTTGTCTGGATGTTGAGCAGACGGTCTAGATCTTTTGATGTAGGAGCATCTTATGAAGCCAAGGCATGCGCCTAGCCAAAGAGATAGCTGGACGTGCAGATGAAATTAAATACGTTTTTGTGAAAACATTGTGGGTTTCAAAATCTGAAGCATTAATGTAATAGATAGGAGGAAAGTGTAGTTGCATTTATGCCTCGAAGATCCAAGTTGATTTTGGAGCGTATGTTCCTATCTGTCGGATGTAATAGGAATTTATGTGTGTTTAATGCAAGTAGGTAGATTTAAATGATAGATTAGACAGTTTTAGAAGTGTAGGAGGGAAAAACGGGTCATAGACACCCTCACCTTGTATCATTGTATTATTATTCAAAATTCATATGTTTTAGAGATGCAGAGAAGAATATAGAAGAACAGAGAATTTTATTCATTTCAGTTGTTATTTTCCATGTACAGGAGCACTGGAATTAATAGAAGAAAGATTTGATTCCAATCTATGTGTTTGTTATGGTTGTTGGAACCACCTGTTAAATGGTATGTTGCAATCTTGTTTGCATTCTCTGTATGCTTTTTTCTTCAATGCTATGTGTGTGTGTATGCTCTAGAATTCTATGTTGACTACTTGAATTCTGGATAAGGGGAGAATGAGTTTTAGTTGTTTCTTTTTTTGAGAACTCCTGCAAAGAGTGCAGTGGAGGGTCTGTAAGGAGTGCATCGACCAGGCTCTGAGTTTCATCCGAGAACTCTCAGAGGAGATTCAAATTGTGTCTTTATAGGCAAGAGTGCTAGCAGAGCACATAGCCGTGCAAAGTGTACGCAGGCTGGGAGAAGGGAATGAATTACTTCAAACTCATAGAGGAGTTGAAGAATTCTCTGTTGCAAAGAGTGCACAAAGACAAAGACCCAAATAACCAGAGGTTATTTGAAAATTTTCCGCAAGGAGTGCATGCGGGGACCCTTTTGGAAGCCTTGAGTTTGCAAGTGAAATCTTAGGTAGGATAGTGACCGTCAGATCCGAATCAACAAGGGCTGTTGATCTCATATGTGAATTCGCATATCGGAGTTCGGGGAATGGAGTGACCAGTGGTTTGGGTCGAGTGTTGTAGATTTCTGATTGGTGAAATCCTGATACAATGAGGGTCATTGGATCGAGGGAGGCACACAGCCGCAGATCTCATCAAGGGTACAATTTCGGAGTCGGGGATCCATAGAGGAAGAGGAACGGTTGTTTCGTTGTTCTCTCAAGTTGCGAAAGTTGGAAAATCCATGTGGACAGGTGGCAAGGACCCACCCTGTAAGCAGAGGTGACATGTGGCATGTGCCCGTTGCTTTGGGTGGAGTCAACCTTCCTTGACTTACCATGTTTCGTGGATTCGCAAGAGAAGAGCACGAGAGGTTGGCGCTCCAAATCGTGAAGTCACGAGTTGTGAAAGGTGCTTGCGTAAGGCTTGGTTGTGGTCATATTGGAAAAGCGGCTGAATAGGGGGCTTACTCATTAAGACCATTCCAAATTTTGTGTTTCGTCTATTGCCAAGGACTGTGGCATTGTATTCGAAGTTTCCAACTCACAAGACCCGAAATCCTTTGCGGGTTTAGACAAGGAATTTAGTTAACCCTTGTCGTTGTTTAGAGAAGATCCTGCGCGGATCTTGGCCTGAGGTCAGGAGGTCTGCACCAGTTGTGGTATCAGAGCCCAGAAAAAATTCTTTGCTTTCTACAGTAGAGAAAAAACAAAAAGGAATTTTACAACCATGCCGCCGAGAAGAAGAGAAAGGCCCATACCTAATCCAGTAGTGGAAAGAGAAATGTGTGAATTACATGCCAGACTTGATGCTATGGAGACGGCACAGAGGTGAACAGTGGACGCTAGGGATATCAGGGAAGCTGAAAGTGAAAATGAAACTGGAAATGAAGAAGATGAAGTTGAAGTCGAAGATGCCGCAGAAGAACACCTATTCAATGTTGTTGCAAGGATAGATGCTAGGGTAAAAATGGACATTCCAATGTACGAAGGCAACCTAGACGTTGAAGAACTTCTAGACTGGATTAGAGCTCTAGACAAACACTTCGACTATGAGGATGTCGAAGAAGACAAGAAATTCAAACATGTCTTTACTAGACTTAAAGGGCATACAACACTGTGGTGGGATGAACTGCAGGATAACAGACGTTGCAAGGGCAAGCAGAAAATCAAGAGCTGGGGTAGAATGGTTGCAAAAATGAAAGCCAAATTCATACCCAAATATTATCAAATCAATCTGTTTTGGAGGATGCAAAATTTGAGACAGAAGTTGATGTCAATGAAAGAATACACTGAAGAGTTCTATAGGATAAACATCAGAGAAGGTCATCGGGAAAGCGATGATGAGAAAGTTTACAGGTATATGAATGGTCTACGATATGACATTCAGGATGAGATGAGCCTGATGAACATCTAAACTGTAGAATATGCTTATCATATGGCTCTGAAAGATGAAGAGAAGTTGAGCCAAAAGCAAGGTCAAAGAGGCCGAGGCAGAAGTCAAAGCAGAGGCAAGATAATTGCCCAAGACAGAACTCAAAAGCCTAAAGAAGATGGGAAGAAACCTCAAACTCAATCTGAGAGAGGAGGAAGCTCACAAGGGAGGCAAAATGTTGATAGAAATAGTTTTCCTCAAGCCAGAGGAAGAGGAAGAGGCAGAGGAGGTGAAGTGAAATGCTTTATCTATGGAAAAATCGTACATAAGTCTTATGAGTGTCCCGATAGGAAGAAAGATGGTGGTGAAACTCACATTTCTGAAGCTCAGGGACGAAATGTTAAGGAAGAAGATGCCGAGGGCAGAAGATCCTTGATGATGCGGAAAGTTCTCTTGAAGCCAAAGAAGGAGCCAGAGAACCCATCCCAAAGAAACAGTCTGTTTTGGACTGCTTGCAAAACCAAAGATAGGGTATGCAAGGTCATAGTGGACAGCGGTAGAAATGGTAGAAAAGTTGAATCTGGAGACTGTTTCGCTCCAAGCCCATACAAAGTTTCGTGGATACAAAAAGGACATCAGGTAAATGTCACTACATAGTGTTTAGTTGAATTTAAAATAGGAGGATATAAAGATGATATATTATGTGATGTCATTACCATGGATGTTTGTCATCTATTGTTGGGTAGACCGTGGCAATATGATAGAAATGTGGTGCATGATGGGAGAAAGAACATGTACACTCTAGAGAAAAATGGTAGGACGCACATGTTGCTGCCAATAAAGGATAAAGAGGTGAAAACAGAGATGAGAAACACTATACTTCTCATGAGTGGGAAGGAACTTCTTAAGGAAGTCAAGAAGAAGGAAGACACACAATTCATTTTGGTTAGGAAGCCCAGAATTGTTTTGAACAACACTAGGATAGATGATTTATCGGAAGAAATCCAAGAGTTATTGGAAGAATTTATTGATATAGTAGTGGACGAACTA
Organism: Picea mariana; assembly: GCA_032191745.1. Lineage (NCBI taxonomy): Eukaryota > Viridiplantae > Streptophyta > Pinopsida > Pinales > Pinaceae > Picea > Picea mariana. The sequence continues at coordinate 30,592 of JASDQU010240944.1, forward strand.
CCTTGTTCATTGCCACCTATCAAGAGTGTAAGTCATCACATTGATCTTATATCTGGAGCCAGTTTACTGAACAAAGCATCATATAGATTGACGCCGCGGGAGAATGAAGAAGTTAAGAGACAGGTCCAAGACTTAATGGGCAAAGAATTGATTCGGGAGAGCTTGAGTCCATGCGTTGTTCGAACAGTGCTCATCCCAAGGAAGGATGGTGGCTGGAGAATGTGTACAGACTCAAGGGAAATCAATAATATTACAATCAAATACAGGTTTCCATTGCCAAGGATGGATGATTTGATGGATTGCTTGAGTGGAGAAAAGTTTTTTTCAAAGATTGATTTGAAAAGAGGATATCATCAGATTAGAATGAGAGAAGGTGATGAATGGAAGACAACATTCAAGACGAATGAAGGGATGTATGAATGGATTGTCATGCCATTTGGCTTGATGAATGCACCCAGTACTTTCATGAGGTTGATGAATGAAGTCCTGAAGGATTTCATTGGGAAATCTGTCATTGTATATCTTGATGATATATTACTTTTCAGCAAAACTGAAGCAGAGAATTTGAAGCATTTCGCTGCAGTGGTGAGAAGGTTACAGCAAGAGAAATGGTTGATCAACATGAATAAATCGTCATCTATGAGGACAAAACTCATTTATTTGGGTTTTTTTTATCTCTGCAAATGAATTGAAAATGGATCCGGAAAAGATAAAGGCGATTAAGGGTTGGCCATCGCCGAAGAGCGTGTATGAAGTTTGAAGCTTCCATGGTTTGGCTAGCTTCTACAGGAAATTCATCCGAAAAATCAGTGGAATTAGCGCACCGATGATGGATATGGTGAAGAAAAGACATAAATCTTTTCACTGGATGGAGGAAGCGGAGAAGAGCTTCAACCTGTTGAAGAAGAAGATCAGTGAGAAACCAATTTTTTTTTTTCCAGATTTCAGCAAGACATTCCAGGTCAGGTGTCACGCGAGTGGATTTTACATTGGAGCGGTATTAAGCCAAGACAACAGGTCAGTTGCTTATTTCAATGAAAAACTGAATGAAGCAAAGATTAAGTACTCAACGCATGACAAAGAATTCTACGCAGTCATACAAGCACTGAAGAAATGGAGGAACTATTTTGTTCCAAAAGAGTTTGTTTTGTACAGCGATAATCACGCTTTGCAATTCGTGACTCGACCGGAGAAGTTGAACCAAAAACATGCTAAATGGGTTGAATACATGTAGAATTTTACTTTTGTGATTAAGCATATTTCTGGAACTGCTAACAAAGTTGTTGACGCTTTGAGCAGGAAATGTTTTCTTATGCAGGAATTTAGAGTTAATACTTTGGGTTTTGATAACCTCAAAGAAATGTACGGGGATGATTCAGATTTCAAAGAGGCATATGAGGCATCTGAGAATCCAATTCTCAGGGACAGAAGCCAATGGATAGAATACATGATCTAGGATGGACTATTGTTCAGGGAAAATCAACTATGTATTCTGAAATGCTCCATGAGGGAGAATTTGTTGAAGGAAAAGAACAGTAGAGGATTGTCCGGACACTTCGGTCATGACAAAACGTTCTCAAAGTTGAATGGCTCATATTACTAGCCAAGGATGAGGACAGATGTGAAGAAATTTGAGGACAGGTGCAGAATTTGTCAATACACGAAGGGAAAAAGGCAGAATGCAGGGTTATATCAGCCATTACCCATACCCGAAAGGTCATGGGATGCAGTGAGCATGGATTTCATATTAGGACTACCAAGGACACAGAGGGCATATGATTCAATATTTGTAGTGGTAGACAGATTTTCAAAGATGGCACATTTCATACCATGTCAGAAAACCAGTGACGCAACTCATATTGCGAACCTGTTTTTCAAGGAAGTCGTTAGACTTCACGACTTTCCAAGGAGTATTGTTTCTGATCGAGATACCAAGTTCGTAGGAAATTTTTGGAGGAACTTGTGGAAGAAGTTGGGGAAAAACTTGTCTTTTAGCTCAGCATATCATCCTCAGACAGAGGTCATGAAAACGAGCTTGGGAGATTTGTTAAGGAGCTTAGTGACTGAACACCAAAGTCAATGGGATCACATTCTGCCACAGGAAGAATTCACTTACAATGATTCACTCAATAGAATAACAGAGCAGAGTCCATTCCAAATTGTATATGGAATGCGGCCAAGGGGAGTCTCTGAATTGAAAGATTCAAAACAAGTTGAATTCAGGAGTGCTAGTGCAGAGGACTTTGCAGAAGGAATGAAGGATCTTCATAGCAGAATCAAGGAGCGATTGCAGAGTTCAAGTCAAGAGTACAAGCATAGAGCAGATCAACACAGGCGAGAACTTCAATTTGAAGTTGGTGATTTGATTCTTGCACATTTGAGGAAGGAAAGGTTCCCAAGGGGAACATACAACAAGCTGAAGATGAAGAAAATTGGACCGTGCAAGGTCATAAGAAAATTTGGGGCAAACGCGTATGAGATTGAATTACATGATGGGGTCAGAATCTCACCGATATTCAATGTCACAGATTTGTACCCTTACCAAGCTGAAGAAGCAGGAGCAAAGAGTGAACAGGAAGAAATTACATGGAAGAAACAAATGCCTATAGCTGAAAAGTCACAGATGGAAAGCATAATTGACAAGAGGATTAGCAGAAAGACCAGGAGAAAAGAGTATTTTGAATACTTGGTCAAGTGGAAAGGACATCCAGTTGAATATGCCAGTTGGGAGGATGAAGCAGCAATTCAAACACATGGACAGACCATGAAAGAGCTCATGAACAGGAGTTCATGAAAATTTTCAAGCAAGGGAGTATGATGCAAGAGCATCGTATGAATCCAAGGCACGCGCCTAGCCAAAGAGACAGCTGGACGTGCAGATGAAATTAAATACGTTTTTGTGAAAACGTTGTGGATTTCAATATCTGAAGCATTAATGTAATAGATAGGAGGAAGGTGCAGTTTCATTTATGCCTCGAAGATCCAACATGATTTTGGAGCGTATGTTCCTATATGCCAAATGTAATAGGCATTTATGTGTGTTTAATGCAAGTAGGTAGATTTAAATGATAGATTAGACAGTTTTAGAAACGTAGGAGGGAAAAACAAGTCATAGACACCCTCACCTTGTATCATTGTATTATTATTAAGAATTCATATGTTGTAGAGCTGCAGAGAACAATATAGGAGAACAGAGAATTGTATGCATTTTAGTTGTTATTTTCCATGTACAGGAGCACTGGAATTAATAGAAGAAAGATTTGATTCCAATATATGTGTTTGTTATGGTTTTTGGAACCACCTATTAAATGGTATGTTGCAAGCTTATTTGCATTCTCTGTATGCATTTTTCTTCAATGATAAGTGGAGAATGAGTTTCAGTTGTTTCTCTTTCTAAGAACTCCTGCAAAGAGTGCAGTGGAGGGTCTGCAAGGAGTGCGTCGACTAGCCTCTGAGTTTCATCCCAGAACTCTTAGAGGAGATTCAAATTGTGTCATTACAGGAAAGAGTGCTAGTAGAGCACAGAGCCATGCAAAGTGTGTGTAGGCTAGGAGAAGGGAACGAATTACTTCAAACTCATAGAGGAGTTGAAGAATTCTCTGTTGCAAAGAGTGCACAGAGCTGAAGACCCAAATAACCAGCGGTTATTTGAAAATTTTCCGCAAGGAGTGTGTGCGGGGACCCTTTTGGAAGCCTTGAGTTCTCAAGCGAAAGCTTAGGAAGGATAGTGACTGTCAGATCCGGATCAATGAGGGGCATTGATCTCATATGTGAATTCGTGTATCGGAGTTCAGGGAATGGAGTGACCAGTGGTTTGGGTCGAGTGTTGTGGATTTTCGATTGGCGAAATCCTGATACAACGAGGTTCGTTGGATCGAGGGAGGCACACAGCTATAGATCTCGTCGAGGGTATGATTTCGGAGTCATGGATCCA
>JASDQU010240944.1:35703-60175 GCA_032191745.1 Picea mariana
ACTTGAACAGATACTCAAAATAGGTCTTCCTCCTGGTCTTTTTGCCAATCCTCTGATCAATGATCTTCTCCATCTGTGGTTTTTCTGCTATAGGCATTTGTTTCTCCCACTATACCTTCTCTTGATCTTCTAATCGCTCTGCGTCATCTTTCCTGTAAGGATACAGATCTAAAATATTGAATATGGGCGATATGCCCACATCATCTGGCAGTCCAATCTCATAGGCATTTGCATCAAACTTCCTCAAGATCTTACATGGTCCTATCTTCTTCATCTTTAAATTGTTATATGTTCCCCTAGGGAACCTTTCTTTCCTGAGATGTGCCAGAACCTGATCTCCTAATTCAAATTGAAGTTCTTTGCGGTGTTGATCATCTCTGTGCTTGTGCTCCTGGTTAGAACTCTGCAACTGTCCTCTGATCTGGCTATGGAGCTTCCGCATTTCTACAGCAAAATCTTATGCTCCAACGCTCCTGATCTCAATCTGTTCCAAGTCTCTCAACTCAAATACTCCCCTAGGCTGCATTCCATACAATATTTGGAATGGGCTCTTTCCAGTGCTCCTGTTTGGTGAGTCGTTGTATGAAAATTCTGCTTGTTACAGAATTTGATCCCACTGATTATGGTGCTCAGTGACCAGACTCCTCAATAAGTTTCCCAAACTTCTGTTTACCACCTCAGTCTGCCCATCTTTCTAGGGGTGATAAGCTAAGCTGAAAGACAATTTTGTCCCCAACTTCTTCCACAATGTTCTCCAAAAGTGACCAACAAATTTTGTGTCTCTCTCCGAGACAATTCTTCTGGGTAGGCCGTGAAGTCTCACAACTTTATTGAAAAACAGATTTGCAACGTGTGTTGCATCACTGGTATTCTGGCATGGGATAGTGTGCCATCTTTGAAAATCTATCCACCACCACAAATATGGAATCAACTCCTCTTTGCATTCTTGGTAGTCCCAACACAAAATCCATGCTTATTACATCTCAAGGCCTCTCTGGTATTGGCAATGGTTGATACAATCCAGTGTTCTGTCTTTTTCCGTTTGCATGCTAGCATATTCTACTTTTGTTCACAAACTTTATCACTTTTTTTCTCATACCTGGCCAATAGTATGAACTACTCAAATGTGCAAACGTTTTATCATGGCCGAAATGTCCAGCCAATCCTCCACCATGATTTTCCTTCCAAAGGTTATCCCTCATTGAGAATTTTGGTATGCACAACTGATTTCCCTTGAAAAACAATCCCTCTTGAATCATGTACTTTGTCCATTGGCTTCTATCTCTTAGCACAGGATTTGCACATGTTTTTTATGCTTCCTTGAAATCTGCATCATCACAATACGTGTCCTTAAGGTGTTCAAACCCTAAGGTCTTCACCTGAAATTCCTGTAGAATCAAGCATCTTCTGCTTAATGCATCAAAAACTTTGTTAGCATTCCCAACAATATGTTTTATGACAAAAGTGAAATTTTGCATAAACTCAACCCATTTTGCATGCCTCTGATTCAATTTTTCCTATTTGGTTATGAATTGTAAAGCCTAGTTATTGCTATACAAGACAAATTCCTGTGGGACAAGGTAATGTCTCCACTTCTTCAAGGCTTGAATTATGGCATAAAACTCCTTATAATATGTGGATTATTTTCTCTTGGTCTCATTCAGCTTCTCACTGAAATAGGCAACAGGTTTATTATCCTGGCTCAAAATTGCTCCAATTGCAACTCCACTTGCATCACATCTTACCTGAAATGTCTTTCCAAAATTCGGCAAGACCAGAATTGGTCGTTCTGTTATTTTCTCCTTCAGTATATTGAAGCTCCTCTTAGCCTCCTCTGTCCATTTAAAAGACTTGTGCTTCTTCTTCACTGTGTCCATCATTGGTGCACAAATTCCACTGAAGTCTTTGATGAAATTCCTATAGAAACTTTCTAATCCATGGAAGCTCCTTACCTCAAACATACTTCTTGGTGACGACCATTCTTCGATTGATTTCACCTTCTCTGGATCCATCTTTAGCTCATTTGAAGAGATCACAAAACCCAAGTAAATGAGTTATGTCTTCATAAAAGAGGACTTCTTTAGATTTATCAACAACTTCTCATGTTGTAGTCTCCTCATCACTAGTGTCAGGTGCCTCAAATGCTCCTCTTTAGTCCTTCTAAAGATCAATATATCATCCAGATATACAACCAAAAACTTGCCAATGAAATATTTTAGTATTTCATTCATCAATCTCATAAAAGTACTTGGGGAATTTGTTAATCCAAATGGCATAACAAGCCACTCATACAAACCTTCATTTGTCTTAAAGGTTGTCTTCCACTCGAATGAAGGGTGAACAATATTTCTTCCTTACCATGGGCCCGAACCTTATTTATTCATTAACAAGTGACCTTAGTGATTAGACCTTGACCTTGCTTGATGACCTATCTATTCTATCCCATCTTCTATAATCTAATATCTATCTTCTCAAAGGGAGGGAATCATTCATTCTTACCTTTCAGGACCTTATTCCTGATCAGTCCATATCCGGTTCTCTGGGCCAACAATAGTATATGGAAAAGGTATGGAAGAGAATACCTATGCTAGTTATACGTGCCCTAACTACCACGCTGCACCTCCGACCGTGAACTGAACTCTTTCTACGCAAAACATAAAACATCGGTTTAATTAGGATTACTTCACTGGGTTGGTCCTCTCCCTGATCAAAAGACTGAAATCAAAAGTAATTCATTCAAATCTTTCTCTTATAATTACGTAATATAATGAAATCATGCCTTTGGAAATGATGTTTACAGATAGGTAGTGCGTCTGTCTATCAACCTTGAAAACCCAGTCCTGAGGTAACCGTCACCTTCTCTTATTCTAATCTAGTGATATCCACTTTTCAAATCTATTTTAGAAAAGTAATTTGCTCCATTTAAACAGTCCATTAAATCATCCGTTCTTGGTAAAGGAAATCTATACGTGATGATGATCTTGTTGATCACTCTTGAGTCTGTACACATTCTCCACCCTCCATCCTTCTTTGTACTTAACACAGTTGGTACTGCACATGGACTCAAGCTCTATCTGACCAAACCCTTGTCTAACAATTCCTGGACTTGGTTCTTCACTTCCTCATTCTCTTGAGGTGTTAATCTGTATGTTGCTTTGTTTGACAGTCTTTCTCTTGGTATCAAGTCAATACGGTGGTTGATACTTCTGATGGTTGGAAATGAGTTAGGCAGATCATACACTACTATGTCAGCAAAATTATCCAACAATTCTCGAACTTCTTCAGACAAATCATCCATTGAAGTACTTGTAAGGACAACTCTGGGTTTCCTCACCACAACAAACTGCATCTCTTATTCTTTCTTGACTTCTTTTAGGAGTTCTTTCCCACTCATGCGAAGTATGCTTGTGTTGGCATCCTCTTTCACTTTCTTCTCCCCTATTGGCAGCAACATGTGTGTTCTACCATTCTTCTCTAAGGTGTATGTATTTTTCCTCCCATCATGAATGACATTCCTGTCAAACTGCCATGGTCTTCCCATCAAAATATTGCATACATCCATGGGAATTACATCACATAGAATTTCATCTCTATATCCTCCTATATTAAATTCAACCAAGCATTGTTTAGTAACCATTACCCGGTGTCCTTTCTGCAACCATGAGACTTTGTATGGCTTCGGATGTGCAGTTGTCTCCAGCTCCAATTTCTCCACCATCTCTATGGATACTAAGTTATCAGTGCTCCCACTATCAATTATCACCTCGCATACTCTGTCTTTAGTCTTGCAAGTTGTTTTGAAGAGATTGTTCCTCTGCGTCGGCTTTTCAACTTCTGCCTCTAGTTTTAAGAGAACCTTCCTCAACATCAGGGATCTTCCATCCTCTACTCCTTCTGCTTCAACATTCCCTCTATGTGCTTCTGAAATCTAAGCTTCACCCCCTCCTTATTTTTTTTTCTCAGGACATTCCCAAGACATGTGCCCTATCTTTCCATAGGCATAGCATCTTACTTCTCCTCCTCCTCTTCTTCCTCTTCCTCTAGAATAACTTCTGCCACCACCCTGTCTTCCTCGGGAACTTCCTCCTCTTTCTGAGTGACTATGTAGTTTCTCTGTCTCATCCTTATACTTATGTGCTCTGTCATGGGTAGCTCCCTTGCTTTTGTTTGGGGCTGGGATTTTACCTCTTCCTCGCTGGCTTTATTTTCTAGCCAACTTCTCCTCCGCCTTCAATGCAAACTGATAAGCATCCTCCACTGTCCTTACTGACATCATGCTGAGCTCATCTTGGATTTCATATCTTAGGCCATTTATATATCTGGCAACTTTATCTTCGTCTCTCTCCCTTTGTCTAGTTCTAATGTTCATCCTATAGAACTCCTCTGTGTACTCCTTAAGTTTCATCCCCTTCTGTCTCAGGTTCTGCATCTTCCTAAACAGATTGATCTGATAATCTTTGAGCATGAACTTAGACATCAACTTGGCTACCATTTTATCCCATCTCTTTATCTTCTATTTGCCTTTGCTCCTCCTCTCACCCTACAGTTCATCCCACCATAGTGTTGCATGTCCTTTGAGCTTGGTGACAACATGTCTCACCCTTTTCTCCTCCTCGACGTCTTCATAGTTGAAATATTTGTCCATGGAACTTATCCAATCCAATAGCTCTTCAACATCTAAATTGCCTTCATATATTGGGACCTCTATCTTGGCTCTGCCTCCCAATCTGGAAACTGCTCTCAGCAAGTGTTCTTCGGAAACATCCTCACCTGCAACTTCTTCATCAACATTCTAGCCCACAACATCTTCGCTCTCTACATCGTTGATGTCTCCGACATCAGGTGCTTGTCTCTGCATTGCTTCCATCGCCTCTAGTCTTGCATGAAGTTCTCGCATCTCCCTTTCTATAGCCCAGTTGGCTAAAGGTGGTTCTACTCGTCTCCTCGGCGACATTGTGTTGACTATCTCTCACACACGGAGTACATGTCCAAGTTTGTTTTGTCTCCTCTCCCTTGCATGTTGTCTGCAAGAAAAAATTAGGTTCCGATACCACTTGATGCAAATCCCCCTTCTCTCCTAAGGGTTGTGCGACCTCCCAGTCTAGGATCGATTAAGAAACTGAGTTTGATTGACTCTCTGGGTCTCTGCTACACCCCAGAACTCACTTACACAGGTCCTTTCTCCAAATATGTAGGTCGTATGAGACCCGCGGGCCCTCTCCTAAGCATTGTTCAAACCTTAATGCCAAACAAGCGCTAGCTCTTCTCTGGCTAAGCCCTTTCCTTTACGTGACCACGATTGTGACCACTCACCTAATCGAAAGGTGCATCGCGACTTTGCGTATCAAGTCTTCGCATGTGATTCACCCTGACTCTCCCGACCTTCGAAATCCTGAAAGGAGCCTAGCGCGTGCTAGCCCCTCTATTCTCCTTCACCGATGTGACCCTTTGCTATGACTCTGGCCCAATCCCCCGAGCGCGTCGTGATTTCATGTATCAGGAACTCCCGATGTAATTCACCTCCATTCTCCCAATATTTGAACTTTTGATGCTTTAGAACTGACGGCCCAGATCCTCCCTCGATTCGACGACTTAGATCAAATCGAGCTCACTCCCATCTCCCGAAATGCCGACATTTTGGAGCGCCAAATCAATGGCCCACAATCCCCGCAATCCAACGATCCTGATTTCATTTTCATGTATCGGTACTTCACGTTTCATGAAGTTGGAAGACTGCACACCTCCCTTCTCTCGATATCCGAAATTTCGATATCTCATTCTCCCAAAATGAACCAACGGTCTAGATCTCTCCTCGATCTGACGGTTCAGATCTAATCACGAACTCGAATTTCGCGAGATCCCAGAACTCTCACTTCTGATTTCTCGAGTTGCGAACTCCCAATGAAACCAAATCTACAGTTCAACTCCCTCCTCCAATCAACGACTGTGATCAAATCACGATCTAGAAATTCACGAGTTCTTGTAACTCTGCCTTTGACTTCTCTGAGTCACGAGTCATCGAAATGCTGATATGTCGCCGCATGTCCCCCTTGATGGACGGTTCTGATGATTTCAAAATTTTGTAACCCCGCTCCTCCTATCTACTTTCAAAGCTTATTGTTAGTGCACTTTACCTTGATTGGGCGACTACAATTCTTTTGTGCTTAGTCTGAACGACTGAGATATTTCCTCCTTTTCACTTGTTCCTCGTTGTCTGGACACTGAGCAGACGGTCTAGATCTTTCCTTATGAGATTATGCTTTCTTTAGACTTAGAATTTTTTCAAAAGATTCAAAGGCTATGACCTTTATCTTTCCTGCGAGTCCGTTTCTTGGATCTCATCCGCACTTTATGAAAAGTGTTATCCCTTCTAAGCTTGGTCTTGTGGAGACTTCAAATTCCCACACACTCCTTGCATTTTAGGGATTTCAATAACTCATTTCCGAAGGATTTCTTGAAGAGAAATTCCTCTCATCCTCCTAGCGTTCTCCTTTTTTGGTTCTTCGACTTCTTAAAAATTCCCTTCGACACTTAGTCGAATCTCGGATTTGTGCACTTCTTGCACTAGATCTTTATGCAAGTTTCTAATTCCTGCGGACGACTATGCACGCCTTGCACCAGTCTCTTTTCACTCCTTGCAAAGGGAATTTTCGTGTTATCTCTTCTGAGCTTCGGAATCGATACAGATCCCATTAACGCATTCCTTGCGTTCTGCGTTTACACCTTTCACCACTTTCAACAGAAGAGAAACAATTGAAACTTATCCTAACATTCACAGTTTCATCTACTCGTAACGAAATCCATTCATTCATTCATGAAACACAATAACAGAGAATTGCAAACAATGTCCACACCATTCATTGGGTCAATTTTCCTCTGTTATATTCCAAAATGAAAATGGCTACAACTGTGAATGAAAAACCAAAACTGAAAACTCAGAAATCTCCTACTAACTTGCAACTACTAACTTCTAACTTCCATCTATCTTCATCTATTTTCATTTATTTTCATCTAGCCTCATTTGGGCGTACAAAACCTCTATTTATCTCAGAGGGCTCTTGGGTTCCCTCTGCTTACTTGTCTCCATCAAAACTTATCCTGACGGCTATCCTAGTGTAGTCACAATCTAGAGCCAAAGTGGAAATTCCCACTTCGCTCGTGATTGCTCAAGCGTGCCTCAAATATTTTTCCGATGCTGAGTTAAGGTGGGCTTCAAAATATCTTTCGTAATTGCCAGCGTTGAGATTTCGTACAGATTCCTAGATGCTGATAGGTATTGCTCCGCATGCTTGAAAGTGATGCTCCTACATCAAACCTTCCCCCCCAACCTGGCCCCAGTAGGTGACTAAGAATAAATTGCATGGAGGGAAAATTTTATCAGGGGTTATGGCAAGGGAGTTGCTAGAATGAGAAGGTTTAGGGAAAATACCACATGAAAAACCTAGCAAAAGTAGACTTGTCTTTGGGAAGCTACCTTGTTCAACCTTGAACTATAATTACAAGATGGATAAGCTACGTATCCTTAATGTTTATTAAGCTAGATAAGCTAAAGGTGTTGAAATTAGCTCCATGCTCCATTGGGTCCAAGAGGGGTATAGATGCACAAAACAAATTCGTAGGCTCTTGAGAAAATACACAGAACATAAAAAAAAATTGACATAGACACACTAACAAGACACCAGGACAGTCTTGATGGATTTGTTGAACATTTTGGCAACTTTTCACAACCCAACTCATTCCCCAACAAATTGAGGCTACCTCGATTGAATGTCTTCAAGTAGTCCCATCCACAATCTCCGTTTTTGATATAAATGCTTCTTATGATCTCAACCTCTCCTTGAAGAGGTCAAGATTGATCTTGATAACATGGTAGAGGTATGGCCCCAAGAATGGATGATCTACCTTGTGAATTTTTAAAGCTATGTGAGACTTCACCAACCTTGCTCTTCTTAGAGTTTACAATGAAGACCTCAAGTCAACACTCGAGGTACTATGATTAATCAAAGGAACATTACATTTGATCCATATGGGTGGTGATCTTGAATTGATATATGATTTTAGATCAATCATTTTGCTGACAATGGCTTACAAAATTCTTTCCAAAGTCCTAGCTCTAAGAATTAAATTTATACTCAAAAGAGTACCCAAACTTGAACAAACTAAAATTATTGAAGGGGGGTTTATTTTGGACAACCTGCTAACAATCTAAGAACCCTTGGTCAAGAAATCTTATTCAGGAAAACAAACTTCAAAAAATCTTATGAGGGATGTGGAAATTTGTTATTTCTATGCTTTAGAGCAATTGGTTTGGGCCAATGTTCATCAAAGTAGTGTCCACATCAATTGTTGATACCTCAATGAGAGTAACTTTTGACAAATATGTGTCAAAATCCTTTGGCCTTTACAGATAGGTTAGACAATCGTTCCCTTTAGCCCCCTCACTCTGTGTTGGTAGCTAATGATTTAGGCTAGATAACATGGAACATAGGGCTAGTGGAACATGGAGCTTGCATGAGTCTTATTTGAGAGATTTATCTCCCTAAGATCAACAACTGATCATGGGTCATTCTTGTGATGACTCTGAAAGTGTTTCTATATATATTCTATTTAACCAGGAACACTCATGCATTTTATCTTATCAACCAAGGTTTCCAATGTACTTGTGAGATGTCGTGCATTCTGTGTGCGGGCTACAAATTCTTATCTTGCACTAATTTCCTAATATGCTTCTACAAGAAGAAAATTGCATTGCAGAAAACAAATAAGAACTAACCTCTAACACATGTGATTTCAAGTCTAATGTATGGCTCCTCTTAGAGTGATATCACTTCTCTTTCTCTATCATTATATTGTTATCATGAGTGTGTTCTCATAACCTATATCTACAACCAAGTATTCTGCAGAAAACAAAGAAAATAAATTAACATAAACACGGTAATTACTACAACATCTAAACTATCCACAAGAGATATTCAATTAAGCTTAAATGAAAAAATAATTATAAATCATGTAGCATGGTGTATGTGTGGCTTCAATTAAGCTTAAATGAAAAAATAATTGTAAAGCATGTGGCATGGTGTATGCGTGAATTGTAATTTCTACTAGTCGGTGGCTCCCCTATGCTTTGCAATTGAAATGATTGTGTCAAAAGAAATGATTAAAACATTATCATAGCAACACTACTCTAATAGATTGGGTTAGAAATTTAATTCTACCATACATACATGGCCACAGCTTGCAAATGAAATAGAACAAAGTAAAATTCGAATGATAAAATAGATAAACAAATACAAACTAATATATGTACAACAAAGTGAATATAAATTTCATCTATAGATCCACATCTCTTGTTCTCTAGAGTGGGCCCCCTCTAGAGAGCAAGGAGTTGGGATATATTACAACGACATTAGCCACTGAAAATCAGAACTCACACACTCAAGAAATAGCCAACAAATGTTGCATATTTTGGGCACTCTGTCCTTTATTCAAAAATCCCAATTTTTACATTATATCTCTACTCAAAAATACTCTCTCCCTCTACCACTAGAGGCATTCTCATTACAATATATATATAATCAGTTACATCTAAAATTAGCATGTAAAGAACAGATAAACAACAGTTCAAACTATATTAAAATCCTATGGAAACAATCCCATGTCTCCTCATCTCATTGGCCAATAGAAAGGAGCTCCAACTCAATACCAGAATCATTTCAGTTTACTGCTCGAACCCACTTGCGTTACTGGATGGAAATCCGACCATGTTTTGTCAAAACTAGAGCTATTGGGTGCTTCACATGGGTTGATTCATGAATAGAGAACAAAACTAGATGAAATCGATGCATGAGATGCTTGGATGTGGTCCAGGAGGTTGGGTTTTGTCTAAAATTAGCTAGAGAGATTCCTAGAGGTGGTTCAAAACATTGTAGTCCCTTTGTTCTTCATTAATTCGATGCCAAGTCATGAGAATGCAGGAACTTCATTTATTCCAATCCGTGTGAGATGTTACTATGATCTACATCTTTAACATAGTGTTAGAAACCCATATATATATATATATATATATATATATATATATATATATATATATATATAATGCAAATAACTCATCAATATACTCTAAGATCACTATTATAAACAAGGATGTGTGGCAGCGCAATCCCTACCAACGAGGTTAGAAAGAAAATTGTGGGAAATGGGGTCGAATTGTAAATGAAAAGAGGTGTTGGATGCAAAATGTATATCTGGGAGAATCAACATATCATTGGTTTACAGTGAAACTCTTCCGCCCAAAACAGACTAATTTGGAACTATGGAATCCCTACTTTCACGCTGCAAAGTGGATATTGTGTTCACCATCGGTTTCTTTTCTGAAACTCCTTTTGGTCTTGTCATGACCGCCATCACCGAGCCGGGAAGTTCCGCCCATTATGGTTGATTTCAATTTGGGCGCAGGAGTGGGAAGATTCTCTGCATTGCCACCATCCATTATCGTATCATCGTCCATCAGATCATCTTCTTCCAGCTCAGAAATCATGGCATCAACTTTTGTGACAGCCATGAATGCAACTAGGCAGGTTCTCTGAGAAGCCAGGGTTGCCTTCAAATTTTTTGTCTTGAAATATATCTCTCGCTATACCAAGGGACCATCTCCTTTTTTTCTCCTCGGAGGAGGGAAATGAATAGTAAGAATATGCCCTAGAATAGTGCAAACTCTAGCCATTATGCTCCAATGTGTTTATTGTATCTGGAGACAACTGCTGCCACAAGTTATTACAAATTTTCGTTTGCTCGAGACGATGTTTGAAATGAAAATTGGGGAGGGATAATATAACCCTCCGTAAATTATGGTTTAATGCGTGTCAATGGAATATCTCATTGATCCTTTCGCTAATCAATGACAATCTCCAGGGTCCGTGTGGAATGATCTGTCACCATCACAGGTCACTAATTGCACAATTAGAAAAAAGTGCGAAGGTGGTGGTGATGGTGAAGAGAGATGAAGAATTAGAAATTTCTTAAAAGCACCAACCTGCTGGTGCACAAAAAAAATATTGCATGGCCTTTGAAATGAATACTTGGAAAGGATAACATACTTGTGCGCAAATCTTAGTTTAATTCGTAGTAATGACAAATCTTCTCTAGATTTGCGGACATTAATGACAATCTTAACGGTTTCTACAGGATGACTACTAGCATTAAATATTAATTATTGCATATCTGGAAACAAGTATGAAGGCAACGGTGATGGTGAAACTGATTCCAAGAAATACCAAAGTATGGAAAGCGATCGGGCGGGTTACAAAAGAAAAATGGCAGAAGATATACCTAGGAGAAGTGAAGGGTCTATGGTCATATTGCATCTCAGTGACAGATATCGGTCGTCAATTTGTATGTCGCGGAATGTGTAAATTGATAAGCGGACCTGCAGGCTGGCTGGCTCAACATTGAACTTTCATTGTTCATTGTTCCATGTCCTCCAGATAGCACTCGAAGTTCTGTGATATACAGATTGATAGATGGACAGGGATGGAAAGTTCAAGATTGCCATTGTTTACGGATGGCAATCACTATCAACTATCTAACATATCTAAAAACATCATTTTCAATACTAAAGTATAAATATTACATATTGATATTGCAAAATTTTATTAGACGAGAAAGTTTGTACAATCTAGTCGGGCGAGTTATTTAAAAGTTTTCTGACAAACGAACAATACATAGTAAACATGTACTTTTATAAAGTATGGACATGAGATTTTATAGAGCATATGTGGATCCCTGATTCCATACTTAGGCACTTTTTCGATTGCGAGTTCTCGGCCTGGCGGGCTAAAAATTGAGCCTCTATTGTTCCATGTCCTACAAATAACACCCACACTTCCGCGATATGCAAATTGACAGGAGGACTTGCGGGTTGGTTGGTTGAACATTGCACTTTTATTGTCCCATAGCAATTTTGTATTAATTCCATATTTATCCACTTTTTTGGATCGGGGGTTCTCGGGCTGGCGGGCAAAAAATTGGGGCTTTATTGTTCCACACTCTACAAATAGCACCGACAATTCCGCAATATACAAATTCACAAGCGGACCTGCGGTAAATTATTACTGTTAAATATTGATATTGCAGAATTTAATTAGACGAGAAGGTTTGTACAATCTGGTCGGTCGAGTGATATAAAAGTATTCCGACAAACGAGCAATACATAGTAAACATGTACTTTTATAAAGTATGGACATGAGATTTTATAAAGCATATGCGGATCCCTAATTCCATACTTAGGCACTTTTTGGATTGCGGGTTCGTGGCCTGGCAGGATGAAAATTGAGTCTCTATTGTTCTATGTCCTACAAATAGCACCCAGACTTCCACGATATACAAATTGACAGGCGGACTTGCGGACATGAGTCTCTATATAGAGTATGGACATGATACTTTATAGAGCATATGTGGATCCCTCATTCCATACTTAGGCACTTTTTGGACCGCGGGTTCGCAGCCTGGTGGGCTGCAAATTGAGTCTCTATTTTTCTGTGTCCTACAAATAGCACCTGCGACATACAAATTGATAGGAAGACTTGCGAACATGAGTCTCTATATAAAGTATGGACATGAGATTTTATAGAGCATATGTGGATCCCTCATTCCATACTTAGGCACTTTTTGGATCGTGGGTTCGCGGCCTAGCGGACTGAAAATTGAGTCTCTATTTTTTCGTGTGCTACAAATAGCACCCATACTTCCACGATATACAAATTGACAAGAGGACTTGTGGGTTGCTTGGTTGAAAATTTCATTTTTATTGTCCCGAAGCGATCCCGTATTAATTTCATATTTAGCCACTTTTTTTGATCGGGGGCTCTTGGGCTGGCTGGCCGAACATTGCACTTTCATTGTTCCATGTCCTCCAATTATCACTCGAAGTTCCACGATATGCAGATTGACAGATCGACTCCAGGGTTGGAGGGTTCAAATTTGCCATTGTTTACGGATGGCAATCCCTATCAATTATCTAACATATCTAAAAACATTATTTTCAATACTACATTATTAATATTACATATTGATATTGCATAATTTAATTAGACAATAAAGTTTGTCCATTCTGGTGCCCTTGCAGGGTTCGGGTCCAGCGGCGGTGGTTGGAGCTTTTCTTTTTTCTTTTTTTTTGGATCATTATTGTTTTTTGGGGGCGCTTTATGGTATTCAACCCCTGCACCCACGAGTCGACAAGAAGTTATGTTATTTGCTCTGTCTGCCAAGGTCGATATCTGTTATTCTGTGAGATTTTGTTGGTGCTCCAGTCCTTCCATGAAAGAAAAAAGTTGCATGCAAAATTGTTTGAGGATTACATGTGAAATTACTATAAGCTATAATCTATAATAAACTAATTACTATATATAGTCCCAAAGGTAAAGTATGGACATGAGATTTTATAGAGCATATGCGGATCCCTCATTCCATACTTAGGCACTTTTTGGATCGTGCGTTCGTGGCCTGGCAGGCTGAAAATTGAGTCTTTATTGTTCTGTGTCCTACAAATATCACCCAGACTTCCGCGACATACAAATTGACAGGATGACTTGCAGACATGAGTCTCTATATAAAGTATGGACATGAGATTTTATAGAGCATATG
The DNA here is from genome assembly GCA_032191745.1 of Picea mariana. Lineage (NCBI taxonomy): Eukaryota > Viridiplantae > Streptophyta > Pinopsida > Pinales > Pinaceae > Picea > Picea mariana. Next base: position 49,345 of record JASDQU010240944.1, read on the forward strand.
CGGATCCCTCATTCCATACTTAGGCACTTTTTGGATAGCGGGTTTGCGGCCTGGCAGGCTGAAAATTGAGTCTCTATTGTTTTGTGTCCTAAAAATAGCACCCAGACTTCCGTGATATACAAATTGACAAGAGGACTTGCGGGCTGCTTGGCTGAACATTGCATTTTTATTGTCCCGTAGAGATCTCATATTAATTCCATATTTAGCCACTTTTTTTTTATCAGGGGCTCTCTGGCTAGCTGGCTGAACATTGCACTTTCATTGTTCAGTGTTCTCCAAATACCACTTGAAGTTCCGCGATATGCAGATTGACAGGAGGACTTGCGGGCTGCTTGGCTGAACATTGCATTTTTATTGTCCCATAGCGATCTCGTATTAATTCCATATTTAGCCACTTTTTTTGATCAGGGGCTCTCGGGATGGCTAGCTGAACATTGCACTTTCATTGTTCTGTGTCCTTCAAATACCACTCAGAGTTCCGCGATATGCAGATTGACAGATGGACTCCAGGGCTGGTGGGTTCAAATTTTCCATTGTTTACGGATGGAAATCCCTATCAATTATCTAACATATCTAAAAACATTATTTTCAATACTAAATTATTTCTATTACATATTGATATTGGAGAATTTAATTAGACGACAAAGTTTGTCCATTCTGGTGGGGCGACTGACATACAATTTTTCCGACAAATGAGCAATACATAGTAAACATGTACTTTTATAAAGTATGGACATGATATTTTATAGAGCATATGTGGATCCCTCATTCCATACTTTGGCACTTTTTGGATCGTGGGTTCTCGGCCTGGCGGGCTAAAAATTGAGCCTCTATTGTTCTGTGTCCTATAAATAGCATCCACACTTCTACGATATACAAATTGACAGGCGGACTTGCGGGCTGGTTGGCTCAACATTGCACTGTTATTGTCCCGTAGCGATTCCATATTAATTCCATATATAGCCACTTTTTTGGATCGGGGGTTGGCGGGATGGCGGGCGGGGGGGCTGAAAATTGGGTCTCTATTGTTCTGTGCTCCACAAATAGGACCCACAATTCCCCGATATACAAATTGACAAGTGTACCTACGGGCTAGCTGGCTCAACATTGAATTTTTTTTGTTCCATGTGCTCCAAATAGCACTTGGAGTTCTGCGATATACAGATTGATAGATGGACTCCAAGTAAATTATTACTGTTAAATATTGATAGTGCAAAATTTAACTAGACGAGAAAGTTTGTACAATCTGGTCAGGCGAGTGATATAAAAGTATTCCGACAAACATGCAATACATAGTAAACATGTACTTTTATAAAGTATGGACATGAGATTTTATAGAGCATATGCAGATTCCTCATTCCATAATGAGGCATTTTTTAGATCGAGGGTTCGCGGCTTGGCGGGCTGAAAATTGAGGTTCTATTGTTCTGTGTCCTACAAATACCACCCAGACTTCTGTGATATACAAATTGACTGGCGGACTTGCGGGTTGGTTGGCTGAACATTGCACTTTTATTGTCCCGTAGCGATCCCATATTAATTCCATATATAGCCATTTTTTTTTATCGGGAGTTGTCAAGCTGGCGGGCTAAAAATTCGGCCTCTATTGTTCTGCATTCTACAAATACCACCCACAATTCCGCGATATACAAATTGAAAAGCGAACATGCGGGCTGGCTGGCTCAACATTGCACTTTCATTGTTATGTGTCCTCCAAATAGCATTCGGAGTTCCACGATATACAGATTGACAGATGGACTTGAGGGCTGGCGGGTTCAACTTTGCCATTGTTTACAGATGGTAATCCCTATCAACTATCTAACAAATCTAAAAACATTATTTTCAATAGTAAAATATTAATATTAAATATTGATATTGCAGAATTTAACTAGACGAGAAAGTTTGTACAATCTGGTCGGGTGACTGATATAAAATGTTTTCCGACAAACGAGCAATACATAGTAAACATGTGCTTTTAGAAAATATGGAGAAGAGATTCTTTAGAGCATATGCGAATCCTTGATTCCATACTTAGGCACTTTTTGGATCATGGGTTCTCGGCTTGGCGGGCTGAAAATTGAGCCTCTTTTGTTCTGTAACCTGCAAATACCACCTAGAGTTCTGCGATATACAAATTGACAGGTGGACTTGCGGACTCCACGACTGGCGGGTTCAAGATTGCAATTGTTTAGGGATGGTCATCCTATCTAACTTTATCTAAAAACATTATTTTCAAATACTAAATTATTAATATTAACTATTGATATTGTACAAGTGAATTACATTAAATTATTAAAGGATGTTAAATCGCTTATTTTTAAAAAAATGAAGGAAACAAAAGAAAGTTTTTGAAAAAATCTATCACCGCAAGCGTAACAAGGACCAATTTGAATTTTAAGGGCCTCTTGTTCATTTCATAGAACAATTTCACTCCGCACAGTATATATTCATTGATTTCAAATTATTCCAGGATATTAATTTTACCAAGTTCATCGAATAAGAAAAAATGCCAAAACAACGACCAATTTGAATGTTAAGAGCCTCTTGTTGATATGATAAGACAGTTGCAGTTCGCACACTATATATTCATTGATTTCAAATTATTTTAGAACAATAATTTGAACAAGTTCATCGATCAAGGAAATCTGCTAAAGCAAGTCCCATAGTACATTTGCGTCACAGTGGCATAGAAATTATCAGGCGGATCTACGGGCCAGTTGGCTAAAAAATTCAATTATATTGTTCCGGGTCCTCCAAAGAACGGTTGGAGTTCTACGGTATACAAATTGACAGACAAATCACATAACCAAGAACCAACCATACTTCAAACAGGTCATAAGCAAGTTCCCAGAAGGTTCCATAGAGCAGAACCTATCGACCTTTGCACCAAACAATTTGATATACAAAGAAAAGGCATTGGTGCACTCGTTTTCTCTTGCATCTCGTATATGTTCCCAGTAGAAAATAACCGGGCCCATGGGATATATGGGGATTTCTACCATGTTAATCTTATGCGCGTGCAATCCCAACTAGCCAAGTCCAACGAACATTCATCTGGATGTTGAACAAATATTACAGAGACACATGAGGTATTTTTCGTTTCCTGCCAAAGTTTGATATTTGTTTTTTTACCCTTCTTCAGTCGATATGCAAAATTGCATTGTCCTCATTTAAGGTGAATTTTCTATGTATCCGAAGCTCCCGCAACATGTAGACATTGCTTGCCTTTTTCTGTAGATGCGTTTCATACGACAACTCTGCCAACTTAGCAAGCACATTTTGTAACAGAGGTTGCCTAATCATACAATGCACGGTTGTGTTGCCCATGGTTCGGATAACAACATTGACGCAATGTCCATATATATATGGAAATTTTTCACTGCATCGCAGACAATCAATCGTATCATCACTTATCAAAGCGGAGGCAGAAGCAGCGGAGTTGCATTTTGCACATACAGGTTCAAAGGGGGTCGAGTACACATTAGTTGCAACTAAAAGACCTTCAACTTGGGAACACGAGCAAAGGGATTAATACATTGAACAATATAATACACAACTGCACCCCCCCTCCCCTTTAAAAAAAAAAAATTTTAAACGGGCACAGGAATTTGTTGAAGGTTGTTTCTATAACCAAAGTGAGGATGATTTTGTGGATGTATATGCACAACAGTTGTAGAACTAGCTAGTTTCTTCAGATCCTCTATTATATCTGCTCGCAACTCTGTTACAAACGTTGCCCGGGTTGTCCAAAAGATCCTTTCTCTAGCATCCCTCTTCTTTGTTATATTTTTGAACAGCATAAGTGGAATCTTCCCTCTATGCAATTGTTGTTCCATTGACGAAAACAAATATGAATACGTATCGAACAATTGTCGCTGCAACATGGAACAGTTCAATATTTGTGTAACTTATCCAAGATACATGCACATGCCAAAGTAAAGGAAAAAACTGAATATGAAAAGCGGTATCATTGCCTTGTCATTGTCCGACTCTCCATCCTTTATATGGAGTTGTGTTGTGAGCCAAATTTTCTCGCCAGTGTGACATCTACCCCAATCCTTCTGATCGGGTAAATATCAATGATCTATGCAAGCTGGCTCATAGTTGAGTCCAGGACGAAACGATATTTTGAACAAACAACAAGAATTTTTTCCACAATGCTTGTTTCGTTGAGCGAAATAATTCGATTGCAATCACCACGGTCATATAGTGTTTTGGGCAATATATTAAAATTTTGATGGATATCCCATTACGCGGCAATATCTTTTTTGCATGTTTCTAGACAAGTTGTAGAGGAGTAGTTAATGTCACTGTCATCATGGCCTCCTTGTCTGTCATGCTAGCACGCATAATGAATCTACTTTTGTTTTTCTTGTCCAAGTAGGTGCTATAGACAACCATTATGTCCTCGACGAACACTTGTCCAGTTCGGCGATTGTTCAAGCCCTCTATTGACAGTACTTTGGATGTCACAACTCTAGACCTGATGACATTTTTTGAAAAGGAAAACTAAAGTAAATGGTAGTGTGCTACAAGTACATGCATAGTTTTGATGAACTATGGAGCCAGAGTTTCGCAACCACGCCTCTTAGTCTGCGGAACATGCAGCACGTTTGACGTCTCACTTGTACTTGTTGATACTTCTTGTGAGATGCAAACCATGCATTGCAGATGACATGAGCATATCCGCCATGCCATAGATGAATATATACCCCAGAATATTTGTTTTGTAAACATAGTAAGAGCAGAGCATATGCATATTTACCTTTGGCCTTGTTAGTTTGCTGATGTCTAGGATGACTAACTATTCATGCCCGTGTCACTAGTCCAACTTTTTCTAATGCAAGCATGTGTAGATGAACATCAGGACTAAACAAGCATATGCATTGTATATTGTCCATATGAAGGACCAAATAACCGTAAAATTGTGTGCATCTAATTTTTTTAACTGGAGAAATGTTTAACGGTAAACAGGGCGTGAGCACAAGGCACCATGGCCAATCTATATATCGTGGACCCCCGGAAGCCAGGGGAGAAATCTTCAACCTGCCATGCTGGCACACGCAATCAAGAAAGTGGGTAACTATGGAATAAGGTAGAAGCATGACGACATATGTGAATCTGTTAGTCCGCCAACTGACGCACGAAGGAATTTTCGGAAAGCACACTAGGCAGATGAATTAGAAAACAAAAGGGATAATAGAAAATGGAAAAAGTAGAAATAGGAAGGGCAGAAAGGCCCATTACTGCGAAGTCATCGTTTTCAAGTCTAAAATTATATGCTCCCACCCAGTTTGTATATTTAATTTACCATCACACTTGGTATACCTTTTAGAATATTGTACCACAGAACCCTTTGTTGTTGCACAAAACAATTCATCTCCCTGTCCAAGCAACCTGTTTTTTCCAAGGCAGCAACGCCGAATATGCAATGGACATGAAGGAAAGTTAGTATGAAGACAAACATCTAAAAGAAACAGAAATAGGTCTGTTCACCCGCCAAAGAGTCCATTGTCCTATCCACCCATTATGTTTGTTTAGATGCAGCAATGTAATGAAAACACAACGGACATGAACTAGCTTAGTATGCAAGAAGGAAGACATGTAACCAAGATAACTTACCATGTAGGAAGGCACGCAACTAGTTTAACACATATACAGACCATAAATGAAATACAAAACAACGCAATATGAAACAACAGTACAAGCATGCACCTTTCTATATCCTCTTCAACCAATGTAGTTAAGGCTCCCTCGTTTTCTCCAACTACTCTGTTTGTTTCAATGTGGGAACACACAAAATACAATGAACATCAATGGAAGCTAGTATTCACTGCAGAACAAGCAATATGTACATACAGTAAAACTAAATCAACAAATAGTCTAGAAAGGCAGAAACATGAACCTTTGCGCTTCTCTATCCATCGTTGTAAACGTGTAAATTTTTTTCCCTACCCAAAATATATTACAAGGCACAAAAAATCACGCAATTGCATGGCCGCAGCTAAACGATTTCTAGTTTTCCTTGGCAATTTATCTAGATATGCTTCCATCGATGGAAATACATGTTCTTTATCCTCTACACAGACTGTTGTGCCCATGATACAAGTTTTCGGTTTTCCGTGGCAAACCACCCAGACATGCTTCCAAACATCCAAATATAATCTAGCAGAATCTTTGTTGCACATATCATATCTCAAGCACAACACAAATTGTGTTGTGCACACACCAGTCTATGTAGAGGTGAAAAAACATGTAATTTCATATCCGCACATCTGACCATACATGGTTTATAAATGTATCCTGCATACATATGATTTATTCCAACAAAAAACAACAGATATTGAAATTTCACATGTAATCCTCGAACAATTTTGCACACAACTTTTTTCTTTCATGGCAGGACTGGAGCACCAGCAAAATCTCACAAAATAACAGATATTGGCCTTGGAAGACAGGGCAAATAACACAACTGCATGTTGACTTGTGGGTGCAGGGGATGAATACCGTAAAGCAGCCCAAAAATACAATAATAAATCCAAAAAAAAAAGCTCCAACCACTGTCGTTGGACCTAAACCCTGCAAGGCCGAATCAAACAAAAGAAAACAGTAAGCACCAAACCAACGAGAAAGCACGAATAGGCCGAACTACACCCCCAGGGCCCCAAAGCGCAAACTCGAGCCAAACAAACCTAACCAGCAACCCACGAACCAGCAAGAACCACTGAACCAGTGAACAACATATGTATCTCCAATGATTACGAAACTACAACCCAAGTACAGAAGGAACCAGAAACATACGAGGAGCATACGACTACAAATAAGCAAGCATTCTTACTTGCAAATTGCAAACACTCAACATCAAACAAAGAATACAAAATGAAACTATAACATTGAAACTTACTCTGAAATGATGAAATGCAGAAGCGCAGGTCGAATTGCGAGAGTAACAACAACAAGCAGCAATCGACAAACCAACGAAGAAGAAGCACTCACTGAACCAATAAACACTGTATGTAGCTTCAACAATTATGAGGATAAAACATACAATGGCAGCAATCAACAAACCAACGAAGAAGAAGCACTCACCGAACCAGTGAACAATGTATGTAGCTTCAATGGTAGAATAAGGATGAAACATACAATGGCTATTGAACTGGTGGTGGACAAACAAGACTGTGCAAATTCGCTATAACTGTATAGAAAATTTCGAGGAAAAATGTACTCCGAGAAGCGTATTTACATAAACATTTAAGACTGTCAGGCTGTCTAACGACCTCGTGGTATGCAAACATTTAAGCTATCAGGGGTGTTGGAGGACGTCGCGTCATGTAAACATTTAAGTTGTCAAGTGTATTGAGGCATCTCGGAATAAGTGTCAATACATTTCAACAAATATACATCCGCTAAAGACGCTATCAACTTTGAAATTCTCAATCACTACAAATCTTGGATATCAAAACATTTCAATATGCTTAGTACATATCAAAACTTACGAATATATCCAACTAGCAGAAAATGCTAATACAAACATTCGAACTAATGCTAGCATTAATCCACCTTCAAGCAATATAGAGGAAAAATATATGATTCAAAAATACTGTCTACGAGAAAAAGTTTGGACATGTTGCCATATAATACATTGGGAATAGTGAAGCCGGTAATAAGACCTCCAATCTCTTATCCAATCAGATCAATACATATATGTTACTTTTTATTATATAAAAATATATGCTTTTAATTCCATAGCTCTAACAATAGATATTGTGCAAATATTTCGGGTCAAAGGACAAACTAATATGTAGTCAATGAACTATGGATAGCTATAGTCCCTCTATGCCTACGACAAGGACTAATAAGAAAGTACCTAAAGATCAGTCCATAATGATTAACAAGCCAATTATTAATTAATTAACCATTTTATAGTCATTAAGGATTTTAAATATAGGGAAAAGGACTTTTAAGTTAAAAATAGGGAGGCTCTTCATATCCCCGAGTTGAAGATGTTATATGTCCTCATGCAAACTGCAACCCACCTTTGTGTATAGTGACAATTTGATTTACCCCTCCTTTTTTTCGTTGGAGCATTAAAATCATGTCCTTTCATAAAAGGAAGATGTAGCTTTCAGATCTAATGTTACAAAGCGTTCCAATGAGTAATGGTCAAGTTTTGGAAGGCAAGTATGGATTTGGGAGGCACATGGCCTTACCATCACAACCAATTCTTGACAAAAGAAATAGTTGTTGCAAGTAATAAATGTCTTTGTCTTTCAAAAATCCCTTTACCATAGGGACACTTTTCCTTCCGTTCCAACAATTTCATTAGACTGAAGATGGATGTATTTCTCCTCCAAAGAACTCTGGAAAAATTGATTTTGATTAAACAATAATTGCTTTCTGAATATAATTTGCAATTCCTCCTATTAGGAATGCTACTTCTTTTAGACTGTTGCCAATCCAGCTTCTAAACCAATGATCTTTTCCTCTTAGCTGAAACTCCAAATCTGCCACCTTATGGCTTGCACTACGAAGAAGATTATGTAGCCTTGCAATTTCAGTCTTCGAAAGCTCCCGACTCCTTGTAGTTGTTCCACTTCAACCTCTCTTGAACATAGTTTTTCTTGTAGAAAAAGCCTAGAAATTAAAGTTGCATCTTTAAGCTCATCTTATAGTTCAAAGAAGTGCTCCCTGGCCTCTCGAGACCAATGCTCCAACTGATAAGTTTTTTTCTTCTCTGAGGACTTTGTAGACGTTTAAGAGACTGAAAAACAATATCTGTTCCTCTTGGAGCCAAAGGAAAAGAATGGTAACCACGAGGATTTGCAAGAGTTCATTTTCATGTGTCTTGGCCCAATTCATAATTCCTTCATTCCCAAAGTTGTTTTCTTACCTAGAACATAATCTTCGTAGTTGTGGCTTCCAATGAAGAGGTTGGCAACATAATTCACAATTCGGATGGACCATAGCAAGCTTCTATAGGGGATTTGTAGCAACCGCTATAGGTATGATAAATATCCATTTTCTCTCTAATTCTGATCTGGGTATTGGATATTTTTGGTGGGTGTGTTTGTTTCAGTATGATGCTTCTCTCCTCCAAAAATCACAAATACCCAGTTTTCCAATCTCAAGATATAAGCAAATCACCACCGGAGTCAATATGTAATTTGAAAACCACTTCAACTTGTCAACTTTGATCATATTTGTATGTAAAACTAATTTCTCGAATTAGTGTTTAAATGACCCATATGAAGAGACAGATACGAGAACTGTCGTTACAGTTTTCCGGAGCTCTTGGTAACGGAATGGTGTCGAATCTCCTACTATGATGGACAGGTGGAGAATAACGGTCATGGGGAAACCGGTCCTCTCTCTGCCCATAAAAGAACCTTCAGAATACCCATCCTCATCGATCTGAAAGTGCGTATGGCAGCAGGGTAAGAGAGGGAAACTCGATTTCCGTTCTGTGTAGAGGGTTTTTGTGCAAGAGGACTCGTTGTTGGTTCCAACGGAGGGTTTCTGTGCAAGAGGGCTCGCTACTGGTTCCAAAGAGGGGTTTTTGTGCAAGAGGGCTCGCTGCTGAGGAACAGAGGGTTCCGAAAAGCAAATGGATCCAGGTATTAAGTCACTTAAATTCCACTTCAATATAATGCAGGTTGAAAACAGAAAGTTCTAGGTCCTGCAAATAACAAACAGACATTTAGTTTGTATTAAGAAAAACAACTAACATTGGTATCAGAGCCTGCGTGCAGAACTTTCTCTATATATATTTCTGAATGCATATATATTTCTAAATTTATATAAGTTTCGTGAATGCATTTGATAGACCAGGCTGAAGCCACTGTATACAGTGTGCAAATCACAGACATAATGTTTTATGTTATGTTGTTATCTGTTACTCTGTTATATTGAACACTTTCTTTTGCTATAAGTATGATAACAAAATGTTTTCTGTCACCATGTTTGCACAAATATTATTTCCGCAATCTTATCTGTCATATTTTCGTTCAAATGTTGGTCCTCAACATTCAATAATTATAGCGAAATTTTTGCTTCTTGTTCTACAAAGCGAAATTTAATATCTTTTAGGCTTCATTTTCTCTGGCAAAATATTTCAGAGAACCTATTCTGGCAAATAGCTTGATTTATATATATTTAAGCGTTCGCCGCTTTTTACCATGTTGTGACCGTCTGATATCGTTCTTTCCCTGCAAAACTTTATCATCTCATGTCGTTGGTTGATCTCCAGCGTGAGCACACAGAGATTGACTGTAATTATCAAATACTATAAGTTGTGTCACTCTGTTTAAACACATTGTTGTTGAATCAATATGCAGAGTCATTACATTGATTTAAGGTCTGTATTAAGATACGGTTTGGTAGCCACCAAAGTGGTCCAACCGGAAAGACTCATAGATATTAAGTCAAATTGTCAAAATTTAGTACTTGTTTCCCCTGGTATCAAAATAATAACTCTACAAATTGCAATTATTTAGTCACAAGATTATTAGGTTGGCCCAAAGGTGCACCAAATTCTTGAAAGATTATTTAATTGGAATAGCATGATTGATGGGTATTCACAATTGAGGCCAGTATGGATACTCAAAGGTAACATACCTACTTAGTTGTGAATGTTTTATCAGTCAGTCCTATTAGGTAAAAGGAAATCACCATAATTGTTAAATAGTTTGCCATAAGATTAGCCCAAAGGTAGGTCACGGTAATACTATTCACTATTGTTTAAACCATGTTTTTCAAATTGCTTATAACTCTTAGCATTAATGTCACATAGCATGTATTTGTGATTGCAGTATCAGTTCCTGTGTCGCTGCAT
>JASDQU010240944.1:70707-83950 GCA_032191745.1 Picea mariana
ATGGGTGATATGCCCACATCATCTGGTAGCTCAATCTCATAGGTGTTTGCATCAAAATTCCTCAAGATCTTACATGGTCCTATCTTCTTCATCTTTAACTTGTTATATGTTCCTCTAGGGAACCTTTCTTTCCTGAGATGTGCCAGAACCTGATCTCCTACTTCAAATTGAAGTTCTCTGCGATGCTGATCCGCTCTGCGTTTGTACTTCTGGTTAGAACTCTGCAACTATCCTCTAATCTGGCTATGGAGATTCTGCAGCAAAATATTTTGCTCCCGCGCTCCTGATCTCACTCTGTTCCAAGTCTCTCAACTCAGGTACTCCCCTTGGTTGAATTCCATACAATATTTGGAATGGACTCTTTCCCATGCTCCTGTTTGGTGAGTTATTGTATGCAAATTCTGCTTGCAGCAGACTGTGATCCCACTGGTTATGGTGTTCAGTAACCAGACTCCTCAAAAAGTTTCCAAAACTTCTGTTTACCACCTCAGTTTGTCCATCTGTCTGAGGGTGATAAGCTGAGGTGAAGGACAAATCTGTCCCCAACTTCTTCCACAGTGTTCTCCAAAAGTGACCAACAAATTTTGTGTCTTTGTCCGAGACATTGCTTCTGGGTAGGTCGTGAAGTCTTACAACTTCCTTAAAGAACAAATTCGCAACATGCGTTGCATCATTGGTCTTCTGGTATGGGATGAAATGTGACATATTTGAAAATCTATCCACCACCACAAATATGGAATCAAATCCTCTTTGTGTTCTTGGCAATCCCAACATGAAATCCATGCTTATTTCATCCCAAGGCCTCTCTGGTATTGGCAATGGTTGATACAATCCAATGTTTCTGTCTTTTTCCTTTTGCATGTTGGCAGATTCTACATCTGTTTACAAACTTTATCACTTCTGTTCTCATACCTGGCCAATAGTATGAACTTCTCAACTGTGCAAACGTTTTATCATGGCCGAAATGTCCAACCAATCTTCCACTATGCTTTTCCTTCAAAATGTTATCCCTCAATGAGCATTTTGGTATGCACAACTGATTCCCTTTTAACAACAATCCCTCTTGAATCATATACTCTTTCCACTGGCTTCTGTCTCTCAACACATGACTTGCACAAACTTCATATGCTTCCTTGAAATCTGTATCATCACAATACATGTCCTTAAGGTGTTCAAACCCCAAGGTCTTCACCTGAAATTCCTGTAGAATCAAACATCTCCTTCTTAATGCATCAACAACCTTGTTAGCATTCCCAACGATATGTTTTATGACAAAAGTAAAATTTTGCATAAACTCAACCCATTTTGCATGCCTCTGATTCAATTTTTCCTACCTAGTTATGAATTGTAAATCCCGATTATCGCTATACAAGACAAATTCTTGTGGGACAAGGTAATGTCTCCACTTCTTCAAGGATTGAATTATGGCATAAAAATACTTATCATACGTGGAGTATTTTCTCTTGGTATCATTCAGTTTCTCATTGAAATAGGCAACAAGTCTATTATCCTGGCTCAAAACCGCTCCAATTGCAACTCCACTTGCATCACATCTGACCTGAAATGTCTTTTCAAAATTCGACAAGACCAGAATTGGTCGTTCTGTTATTTTCTCCTTTAGTATATTGAAGCTCCTCTCGGCTTCCTCTGTCCATTTAAAAGACTTGTGCTTCTTCTTTACTATATCCATCATTGGCGCACAAATTCCATTGAAGTCTCTGATGAAATTCCTATAGAATCTCGCTAATCCATGGAAGCTTCCTACTTCAAACATGCTCCTTGGTGACGACCACTCTTTGATTGCTTTCACCTTCTCAAGATCCATCTTTAGTTCATTTGAAGAGATCAAAAAACCCAAGTAAATGAGTTTTGTGTTCATAAAAGAGGACTTCTTCAGATTTATCAACAACTTCTCCCGCTGTAGTCTCCTCATCAATAATGTCAGGTGCTTCAAATGCTCCTCTTCAGGCTTGCTAAAGATCAATATATCATCTAGATACACAACCACAAATTTTCAAATGAAATCTTTCAGTATTTCATTCATCAACCTCATAAAAGTACTCAGAGAATTTTTTAAGACAAATGGCATAACAAGCCACTCGTAACACCCTTCATTTGTATTAAAGGTTGTCTTCCACTCATCACCTTCCCTCATTCTAATCCAGTGATATCCTCTTTTCAAATCTATCTTAGAAAATAAATTTTCTCCACTTAAACAGTCCATTAAATCACCCATTCTTGGTAAAGGAAATCTATACCTGATGGTGATCGTGTTAATGGATCTTGAGTCTGTACACATTGTCCATCCTCCATCCTTCTTTGGACTCAACACAGTTGGTACCGCGCATGGCCTCAAGCTCTCTCTGACCAAACCCTTGTCTAACAGTTCCTGGAATTGGTTCTTCACTTCCTCATTCTCTTGAGGTGTCAATCTGTATGCCGCTTTGTTTGGCAGACTTGCTCCTGGTATCAAGTCAATATGATGGCCGATACTTCTGATGGGTGGCAATGAGTTAGGCAGCTCATCCACCACTATGTCATCAAAATTATCCAATAATTCCTAAACTTCTTCAGGCAAATCTTCCATTGAAGTACTTGTAATGATAACTCTGGGTTTCCTCACCACAATGAACTGCATCTCCTGTTCTTCCTTGACTTCTTTCAGGAGTTCCTTCCCACTCATGAGAAGTATGCTTATGCTGGCTTCCTCTTTCACTTTCTTCTCCTCTATTGGGCGCATCATGTGTCTTCTACCATTCTTCTCCAAGGTGTATGTATTCTTCCTCCCATCATGAATAACGTTCCTGTCAAACTGCCATGGTATTCCCAACAAAATATGGCATACATCCATGGAAATTATATCACACATAATTTCATCTCTATATCCTCCTATCTTAAATTCAACCATGCATTATTTAGTAACCATTACCTGGTGTCCTTTTTGCAACGATGAGACTTTGTATGGCTTCGGATGTGCAGTTGTCTCCAGATCCAATTTGTCCACCATCTCTGTGGATACTAAGTTATCAGTGCTCCCACTGTCAATTATCACCTTGCATACTTTGTCTTTAGTCTTGTAAGATGTTTTGAAGAGATTGTTCCTTTGCACTGGCTAGTTGCCTCTCAACTTCTTCCTCTGGTTTTAAGAGAACCTTTCTCAACATCAAGAATCTTCCATCCTCTGCTCCTTCTGCTTCAACATCTCTCCTCTATGCTTCTAAAATGTGAGCTTCACCTCCTCCTTCTTTCTTTTTCTAGGGACAGTCCCAAGACATGTGCCCTGTCTTTCCACAGGCATAACATCTTACTTCTCCTCCTCCTCTTCTTCCTCTTCCTCTGGAATAAATTCTTCCACCACCCTGTCTTTCTTGGGAAATTCCTCCTCTTTCCGAGTGACTGTGTGGTTTCTTAGTCTCATCCTTAGACTTATGTGCCTTGTCATGGGTAACTCCCTTACATTTGATTGGGACTAGGCCTTTGCCTCTTCCTCATTGGCTTTTCTTTCTGTCCAACTTCTCCTCTTCCTTCAGCGCAAACTTATAAGCATCCTCCACTGTCTTTACTGACATCATGCTAAGCTCATCCTGGATTTCATATCTCAGGCCATTCATATATTTGACTACTTTTTATTCATCTCTCTGTCTTTGTCCAGTTCTGATGTTCAACCTATAGAACTCCTCTGTGTACTTCTTAACTGTCATCCCCTTCTGTCTCAGGTTTTGCATCTTCCTGAACAAATTGATCTGATAATCCTTGGGCATGAACTTAGCCTTCAACTTGGCTACCATTCTGTCCCAATTATTTATCTTCTATTTTCCTTGGCTCCTCCTCTCAGCCTGTAGTTAATCCCACCACAGTGCTGCATGTCCTTTGAGCCGGGTGACACCCTGTTTCACCTTTCTCTCTTCATCGACATATTCATAAATGAAATGTTTGTCCATGGATCTTATCCAATCCAACAGCTCTTCAACATCTATGTCGCCTTCATACATTGGGGCCTCTATCTTGGCTCTGCCTCCCAATATAACAATTGCTCTCAACAAGCATTCTTCGACGACATCCTCTCCTAAAGCTTCTTCGACTTCTACTGCTTCACTCTCTGCATCATTGATATCTCCAGTATCAGGTTCTCGTCTCTGTGCTGCCTCCATTAAATCTAATCTTGCACGAAGTTCTCGCATCTCACTTTCTACAACTCGATTGGCTAAAGGTGCTTTTGCTCATCTTCTTGGTGGCATTGTATTGACTGTCTATTATACACAGAGTACAACTTCAAGTTCTTCTGTCTCCTCCCCTTTGCTTGCTGTCTACAAGCAAAATTTCATCTCTAATACCACTTGGTGCAGTCCCCCCTTCTCTCCTAATGACTGCACGACCTCCCGGTCTAGGATCGATCAAGAAACTGATTTTGATTGACTCTTCGAGTCTCTACTAGACCCCAAACCCACTTACATAGGTTCTTTCTCCAAATACGCAGGTCGTATGATACCCGCAGGCCCTCTCCTGAGCGTTGTTTAAACCTCAACGCCAACCAGGTGCTAGCTCTCCTTTGGCTAAGTCCTTTCCCTCATGTGACCACGACTGTGACCAATTGCCTGATCAAAAGGTGCGTCATGACTTCGCATATCGGGTCTTCGCATGTGATTCACCCCGACTCTTCCGACCTCCGAAACCCTGAAATACCGATATTTCAGAGTGCCAAATCAACGGTCCACAATCCATGCGATCTAATGGTCCTGACCTCCTTTTCGCCTATTGAGACTTGCATTTCATGAAGTTGGAGGACCGCTCACCTCCCTTCTCCCGATATCTCCCTGGGCAACTAACAGTCTAGATTTCTCCTTGATCTGATGTCTCAGATCAAATCGCGATTTCACGATTCACGAGTTCTTATGACTTTGCCTTTGACTCCTTTGAGTCACGAGTCAGCGAAACACTGGTCTCTTGCCACATGTCCTCCTTGATGGACGGTTCCGATGATTTCATAATTTTGCAACCCCGCTCCTCCTGTGTACTTTCAAATATTATCGTTCGTGCACTTTACCTTGATCAGGCAATTACGATTCCTCTACGCTCAGACTGAACGACTGAGATCTTTCCTCGTCTGCGCTTTCTCCTCACTGTTTGGATGTTGATCGCATGGTCCAGATATTTCCCCTTGAGCTTGCATTTTCTTCGGACTTAGAATATTTTCGAAGGATTCAAAGGCCTCGACCTTTGTCCTTCTTGCAAGTCCGTTTCTTGGATCTTGTTACCAGTTATGAAAAGCGTTATTCCTTCTAAGATTGGTCTTGTGAAGACTTTGAATTCCCGTGCACAACTGGTTCAGGGATTTTGATAACTCAGATCCGAAGGATTTCTCGAAGAGAAACTCCTCTCGCCCCCCTGGCGTTCTCCTTTCCTGGTTCTTCGACTTCTTGCAAAGCCTCTTCAACACTTAGTTGAATCTCGGATCTGTGTACCCCTTGCACCGGATCTTTACGCAAGGTTTGGATTCATGCGAAAAACTATGCGCGCCTTGCACCAGTCTCTTTGCACTCCTTGCAAAGGGAAAGTTTCATGCTCTCTCTTCTGAGCTTCAGAATAAAAAAAGATCCCGTGAATGCACTCCTTGCATTTTGTGTGCACACTTTGCACTACTTCAACAGAAGAGAAACAATTGAAACTTATTCTAACATTCATAGATCCTTTTACTCATAACGAAGTTCATTCATTCATTCATGAAAGCATAATAACAAAGAATTGCAGCTAACATCTGCTCTGCAGCCAGCCCCATTTGGGCGTACAAATCCTCTATTTATCTTAGAGGGCTCTTAGGGTTTCCCCTGGCTAATTGTCTACTCTAAAACTTAACCTATCCTACGCTATATTAGTCCAGTCGCATTCCAGAGCTGGAGTGGAAACTCCCACTTCACTCACGATTGCTCAAGCATGCCTCTACTTCAAAATTTCTGCTGCAACTACCAGTGTCGAGCTCCCATACAGATTCCCAGACGCTGATGGGTCTTGCTCCACGTGCTTGACAGCGATGCTCATGCATCACTATTATATCACGGGCAAGCAAAAAACATAAGTCCATTGCACTCAACACAATAGAAGCAAAATACATCACATCATGTGAAGCATGTACCAAAGCAGTATGGCTGAGGAAGCTGATTTGTGGACTATTTGATCATGTACTAGATTCGACCGTAATATATTGTGACAATCAAATTTGTATGAGGCTATCATAATACCTAGTGTTTCATGACCGGTCAAAACATATTGACATAAAATACTACTTTATTCATGATAAAGCCGAGGAAGGAGAAGTGAAACTCTAGTATATCTCCACAGATGAGCATGTAGCATATATTTCGACAAAACCTATGTCTAGGATAAATTTTGCGTACTTAAGGGACAAGATGGAGCTCGTGAAGATAAATCCCTTAGCTGAAAGGGAAGATATGTCTCCCCAAGTTGGGAGGGAG
Organism: Picea mariana; assembly: GCA_032191745.1. Classification (NCBI taxonomy): domain Eukaryota; kingdom Viridiplantae; phylum Streptophyta; class Pinopsida; order Pinales; family Pinaceae; genus Picea; species Picea mariana. The sequence continues at coordinate 77,178 of JASDQU010240944.1, forward strand.
CACTGATTTGTTATTGATTCATGGGATGTCATTTTCTAGTTTGGAAAATGGTTTAGGTTGGGCAGTTTCTTTCCAATCTGGAAAGTGGTTCAAGATTTCTGACGGACAGTCATTTTCTAGTTCGGACAATCATTTTCATAATGAAAATGGTCCGATATATTTCTGATGTACCATAGAGAGCGATTCCCCTTGTGGCCAGTGTGGGGGAATGGTATAGGAGAATCATTCTTCTTGGAAGTCACTCTGAGTAGTGGTCAAGTAGAATGGTCTGCATCATCGGGCAATCATTCTTTTGATGTTCACAACTGTGAGTAGTTTCGAAGAATGGTTCGTTTTGGAGGTTGGTGCAGGACAACCATTTCCTTAGGAAATGGTCCGGACAATCATTCGCTAGGGCAGACTCATTCTCTCCAGGATGCACTATGATTAGTGCTAGAAGAATGGACCAGTTAAGTGAATGGTCCAGGTTCAACAATTAGGGACAATCATTCCCTAGGGTAGACTCATTCTCTCCAGGTTGCACTATGATTAGTGCCAGAGGAATGGCCCAGTTAGGTGAATGGTCTAGGTTCATAAATCATGGACAATTATTCTTCTATGCTTGATAAGAATAGTTTATATAGCCCATGAATGATGCTTCACTTTCTGAGGGCTATCAGTCTCTTGTAGAGATCGGAAGAGACTGATNTCCAGGTTGCACTATGATTAGTGCCAGAGGAATGGCCCAGTTAGGTGAATGGTCTAGGTTCATAAATCATGGACAATTATTCTTCTATGCTTGATAAGAATAGTTTATATAGCCCATGAATGATGCTTCACTTTCTGAGGGCAGATGCTCTTCTAGATATCACATATGTGAGTGTAAGAATGGCGCAAATGATTCAATTTGTATCATGATATTGTTTATGTAGGTTGATATCAGATGATATGATTTTTGTAGAGACTGTATGTCTCTGGACATTGGTTGTATACTACTGTGGTGGATGTGATCCACTGGTAGTGACTTTGTGTCACTGGTTAGTAGCACTGTGTTATTGAGAGTGGTTGTGTACCAATGGATAGTAGTTGTATACTACTATGAATAGACACAGTTGTGTTCTATTGGATGGCACTGTTCTAATTTTCATGGAGACTATCTAGTTGGATAGTGATGAATTGCTCGTGATTTGATCATGAGATAGCGCGTGTGGCTATGGTGATGCTACCGGTTGAATGGTCTGTTTGTGCTCAAGACCATTGCCTTTAATACCTCCCTAGATAGGAGGGAGTGTTGATATTGTGGTAGCTGTGGGAGGTATTAACCTCCACATGTAACCTTTGACGAGGCTATAATATTCTAGGAAACAAGAAAACCCTAAAGCTTTGGATAATAAACCTAGAAGACAAGTCAGCTCAAGAGAATAAATTAAAATTGAGTTATTAGTCCCCAAGAAGAGAAGTTGGCCCAGTTAGTTAATATGGAGCAGTATAAATAGAGGGCACTATAGCTCATTTGTCATTCACTCACTCACAACTACATATGGACAAGAAGTGCGGATGAGTGAAGGAGAAATACAACCGTTGCAGTAGTGACTTTGTCTTGGGTTATTGGTTTGGACTTTCTGCTTGGTCCTTGGTTATCCTTGCTTGGTGTGCTAGCCATGGTTGGCTATTGGTATACTACCAGGATTATTCTGTCTTTCAAGGTTAAGGTGCTCATTGGTGGCCTTTGTGCCTATGATTGGGTGACTATATTGTTATATTTTCTATGGTGAAACGAGCACACCAATTTTTCTAACATGGGCTACGTCCACAAAGATATCGCAGTCTTCACTCTTTTATTGTTCTTCATCAATTTTATAGCATTGTGTGCATTACATTTGAGGCTGAAAGGATCACACTAAGATCCACAGCTTGTGATCTTACCCTCGATCACAATGCATATCTTTGTCTCTTTGCTCATATCTTTATCTACCATATCAATATTACTAGCTCTCTATGAAATATTCATTTGCTTCCTCCACTATCTCACACAATATATTTATATTACAACAATAGGTTAGTACCCGTTACAAAAATGACCAAAACCTAACCCACTAACCCTAGGTGGATTAGGTTTGTCCACATTCTAACTCCCTGACCTCGACTGGTCCAAAATCCAACCGTTTTCCTCGTTGATCCGCGTCCTTTTTCCTTCCTTTGAATTTCCTCGTTTCCTGACACTGATTTTCTCTATTTTTCAGTGCGTGCTCCTTTTCTGGTCCATTTCCTAATTGCCTTCATTAATTACCACATTTTCCCCCAAAATGGCCCGCGCCAACAAGCCCCCAACACTCACTTGTGGCTCGTCCCGAACCACTCATGTAGTGTTTTCTTCCTGTACTAACTTCTCAAGCACCTGAACCCTACTTGAAATTTATTCAACTCGAGATTTTACTTATGTGTTTTTTTTCTGCTATAGTCTCCACAATTTGCACAATAATATGCTACTTCAACAATTCCCTACTCTCCAAGCTAATTTTTTCAATCTGAACCTTTGCTACATCAATCTCATTAATCATTTGTTCTGTGACTTCTTGTAGTTGTTCCAATTGAGCCTACCTTGACTACTTATCTGCTTGTATAGTCTTCAACTCTGCTTACAAATTCTTCATTTTCGACACACTTTTCAATCTGTTTATTATTGCCATCACTTTCCTCTTCTGATTCAGTTCTTTCACTATAGTATTTACCCCTTCTTCTTTCTGTTCTAACTCCTATAGTTTATTTTCCTCCTAAATATTTGTCCATAATTGTGCGCTCTTATTATACAACTCTATGATTTCCTGGATGATCAACACAATGCTTTCCATATGACCTGCAACTTCCTGCTCCCTTTGTGTTCTTACTTCCGATGGAGTAGTAGGTACATGAAGATTTTCCAAATATGTAAAGTGGCTTCTATATGTCTCCATAGCCTATGCTATCTTCTCAATTTTCTCCAACAAATACATCCTCATCACATGTATAACTTCTCCTAGGGTTTTCTCATGAACCCTATTGAATCACTCAAAGAAGACAAGTACAAAAAGAATAATATGATGATGATGATAATGAAAGGATTCTCTCCTTCCCCTGTATACATATGAGAGATAAGAGAGGCCAATAATACATATGTTATCCTTATAGCCCTTACAATCAACTTACAATAACACGTGTAGGATCACACATGTGGAGCACTACCCTCCAAGAGTACATATGTTAATCTCTAAGGTGATGTCGTACAAAATAAGGGTTCCAAGATGATGTAGCTACAAAATGTAATGATCCAAATGCTTTAAATATAATAACATAACAAAAGTACACACCATGTTGTTGGACGCTATGGGTTGACCCAGGTTCTACTTTAGGTTTCCAACAAAACCCTGCAAACCATCGGCCCTTTCGGATACCAGAAGGCAACATTGTGCACATAATGCACAATGTAGTCTCATCTGAGATGGATTATGGGTGATTGCATGACCTAGATGTCTGCAATCATCAAAGGGAGGCTACTATGGGGATGATAGACATTCCTTCTACCTCAAACATACTAGATATATTATTCTAATACCACATTATATCTAGATCTACCGTTCTGTAATCATTTTCATTATTTTAAGATTCATCCTGCGGTAAATATCCTAACTATTCTATTGCACAATGCATTCTACTTCTAATAGATTAATCCATTCATAACCAAACAATAGCAATAAATAAGATGAACAATCCACACAGAGACACAAATTTTACCGTGGTTCATCCCCCAGGGTTGTTGATATTATGGTAGCTGCGGGAGGTATTAACCTCCACGTGTAACCTTTGATGAGGCTAGAATATTCCTGGAAACAAGATAAACCCTAAAGCTTTGGATAATAACCCTAGAAGACAAGTCAACTCAAGAGAATAAATTAATATTGAGTTATTATCCCCCAGGAAGAGAAGTCGACCCAGTCAGTTAAGATGGAGCAGTATAAATAGAGGGCGCTATAGCTCATTTGTCACTAACTCACTCACGAATGCATAAGGACAAGAAGTGCCCATGAGTGAAGGAGAATTTCAACTGTTGTAGTAGTGGCTTTGTCTTCGGTTATTGGTTTGGAATTTCTTCTTGGTACTTGGTTATCCTTGCTGTTGGCATATTTATTACGGGCAGACAAAAGGCAGAGTATTTGTTTGTCATTGGTGGCAAGCTCATCTCGACAATGAAGAACAAGAGAAAGTGGCAAGACCAGCAGCGCAACGATGATCGCATGGAAATATCAGAAGCGTAAACTCCAGGAGTCAAGGAAGCAACTCACGACAGAAAATCGTGAAATGCGAAACCACGACTTAATCTCCATTTCAGAGTTTCGGATACCAGGAGTTGGAGGTGTCAAGGACACTCATGACAAGAATGATGAAATCGCGAAATGCGAAAGATCAGAGCATGTCAAAGACTCCATTTTAGAGTTTCGCAGACCGGGAAATCAAAGATCAAAGGAACTTTAACCTTTGAAGTAGCGAACCTTGAAATCCTGAAATAGACACATCAACAAACCACGTCAGCTAAGGACATGTGGCACATTCAGGCAATGACAAGTGTCAAGCTAATTAAACATTTCAGGCACTTGTAAGTCACGAATCAGAGTGACATGTGGCAACTATTCGACACGTGTCAATCCACGTGTGACATCAACAGGTTTACGTCACATCAAAACTTTCTATTTCGGGGTTTTTACATAGTAAGCAGAAACTCCACCATCATGAAGTCTCGAACTACGAAATGCCGAAAGGGACTATTGTGAGTCTCGAAAACCTGAAAGGCAAAAATCTAAAATCCCGTCAACCATCCATCTCAGTGGGTTATGTGAACCGTCCGATCACTTCAGAGATTTTGTGATCATGAATTTTATAATGTTGGAGTCACGATGACTCGAAGGGAAAAACACCTTTTGGTGTAGGCTGTGGTCACCGTCAGTGATCATGTGAGAGGGAGGAGGTAGCACCAAGCTAAGCTCTTTTTCGGCGATCGTAACATGAAGAGTCGAGACTCTTCACCACAGGAATGCCGAAATGCCAAAATGCCGAAATGTGAAATGGCGAAATCAATGTGAGACCCTATGCTTGTAATCCAACGGTGTTGGATACTTGGCAATCTGATCAAAGGGCTACTGTTGCTCTTCATGATTAATTGTTTAGTTACGATTCAATTACCAGAACCGAATCATGGTTCTCGGATGGTTGGCGTTTCAGTTGCTGAAGTGTTGTTCTAGGGATTTGAGGGGTAACTGAAGGGGTTGTAGTGTATAAAAGAAACATGAAGTGACTGTGTGTGGTTGGTCATTCTGAATGAAAAATGAGTTGAATTGTAAGAAAGGGAAAATTACAGTATGCGCAGTGTGAGACCGATAGTATGCACAGTGTGAGATAAAACTCAGGGTTGAGTAACAGATGAGGAATAAACAGAAGCAAGAGCAGAATTGCAGAACATCTTGAAGCATAGCATAATTGTAGAATAGACAGAGGAAGAGAAGAATTGCAGAACAGTTAGAAGCAGATCAGATTTACAGAACAGAGAAGAAGTGGTAAGAATCGATTTATCTGTGTTGTTGGTTATTCAATAATTTATTTATAAACAAGGAGGTAGGGTGGTGCTAGGGAGGACTGTGGTCCTCTGATATTCGAGTTGGTGCTTGAATATTGGGATTTGTAGCTTCCATCTAGTTGTGGCTAGAAAACATGGTGGCAGGGTGGTGCTTGGGAAAACATAGAGTTTTCTATATGCAAGTTGGTGCTTGTATAGGTGGAAGTAGGTTCTTCCATCCAGTCAGTGCTGGAACACTCAGGGAGTTGGTGCTTCCTTCTAGTGGGTGCTAGAGAAACTAGAGAGTTGGTGCTCTCAAACAAGTTGGTTCTTGTATAAGTGGAAGTAGGTGCTTCCATTCAGTCGGTGCTAGAACACTCAGGGAGTTGTGCTTCCTTCTAGTCAGTGCTAGAGAAACCAGAGAGTTGGTGCTCTCAACAAGTTGGAACTTGTAAAACAGAGGTAGTAGCCTCACTTTGGGTTGGTGCTCAAACATAGATGATGTACAGAACTTAAAAGACTACCTATCATTTCGAAGAAGAAGAGGTTTTCTCCCTTTATGGGTTTCCTTGTGAAAATTTGTCTCTGTGTATATCTTATGTGTGATTGATGCTCATTATTTATGTTTTTCATATTATGTATAATATTGATGGTCACTTGATGAAATATTAAAAATGGCTTAATAGACTTAATATTGTTTAAGTACAGTAACAACTGATTCACCCCCCCTCTCAATTGCCTTAGTAATTTCAACAATTGGTATCAGATCCAGTTCCTTTTATCTAAAGGTAGATCTGTAAGCTTAAACATGACAAGTCATGAAGGGAATTCAACCACTAAGCCTCCTCTGTTTTATGGAACAAATTTTGCCTTTTGGAAGGTTAGAATGAGAACATACCTAATGGCCTTAGGTGCTGATGTTTGGGATGTAGTAGAGACTGGATACATAAAGCCTGTTGTGATAGATTCCAAGGAAGATAAGTTAGAATTTATCTTTAATGCTAAGGGAATGAATGCTATCTTGAATGGACTTGCAGAAGCCGAGTTTGTAAAGGTGATGCATCTTTAAACTGCCAAAGAAATGTGGGATAAACTTATTAGCAGCTATGAAGGAAATGAGAAAGTAAAAGATGCCAAACTTCAAACATTTAGGTTTAAGTTTGAACAACTAAAGATGAATGAAGATGAAACAGTTAGCAAGTATTTTTTA